>JAVDBV010049960.1:0-15366 GCA_032619315.1 Piper longum
CGGTATTTTCTTCTCTTTCCCAGTTGTTTTTTTTTCGGTCGAAAATCGAACTTTTTATGTTGTAAATCATTCATTTTTGTGCTGTGTGAACGGTCGATTTAGCCATGTTTACGTATTTTATTTCATTTTCAGGATTTGGGTTTTGTGCGTTTTGTGCATATGATGTTAGTGACATTCGTTTATGGATGGTTGTTGGGGTGAGAGGAGAATGCTTGATGGAAATGAGTTGGTTATGTGGGAATTATTGGACGGATTCTGGTTTGATGTGGGGGTGCGTGTTTTATATTTTGATATGTGTGTGTGTATATATATATATATATATATATATATATATTGTTGATGTTGGCATTATTGAATATATTGTGAGTTCTTGTTGGTGTATCTGTAGGGGGGTTGATGGAGATGAGTAATATCTTTTAACCAGTGTTGAAGTGAGGAGACTGATTAGTTAATGGAATACTCTTTTTTTCATTTGGATATTTTTGTTTTTTTCTATTTTTTTAGGAAAGTATAAATGGTGTTTTTTTTTTTGGGACCATGTGAAGTATGGTTGGCGGAAATGAACAGTTAAATCATATTTTGTTCTTGAACTGGCGGTTTATTTTGTGGTGTTTTAGTCTATTGGATAATACAGTATTTTTCTTTTTCCATTTTTTGGTATGTTTACTGAATGGGTACAGTGCTATTTTGTAAATTTATTGTTGGAATATCCAATAATTGGCGTAAATGAACAGTTTGCCACTTCAAACTTTAAGGTTTCAGTTACAGCAGTGAATAGTTTGTGTGGGGATTGGGTGTTTTAGGCCGATCTTCCCCTTGAATAGAAATGTTTTTTTTTTCCAATATATTTGCATATGCATTTTCTGTGATTTGTATTGACAATGTTTCTTTTGCTTGGTTTTATGGCCTACTTAAGGTGGGAAACTGATTTATCAAACAACCAAGAAGAGGGCAAGTGGTCCCAAATGTCCCGTTACCGGAAAGCGCATTCAAGGGGTAAGGTTATGGTTATTTTTTGCATGTCATAATCAGATTTCTGCTCGCATTCATAAATTCAAAAAAATCATGCGTCTGGAAATCTTTGATATATGATTTCTCTATATAAATTAATCTGTCCTTGATAGTAGATACTTTACATTTTCTTAAACTTCAAACTTCTTTCTGATCTTGAGCTACATGTTATAGAAGCCATTTCATCGGCTGGTTTCTGATCTGGGCATAAATTGTTTTTTCTTGTTTCCTATTTAAGGTGGTTTTTCTTGTGCTAAATATGTTTAGTACGCTACTTTTAAAATACCACTGTTCATTTTCAATTATGAGACAATTTTTTGTGATCGAACTATGGACAGTAGTGGTGTCTGTATCAGGACTAAGTTCACTTATCATCATATATAGTGAGAACTTTTAGAAATGTTTAATCAGTGTTGTCATGAATTGCTTATAGCATTTGCTATAGCGCCTCAATGAAGATTATATGTGGTTTACATTGAGCCAATTTTGACCAATTACTAATCTCTTTACCAGAAAGAATGTAATTCCGTTTCTGCTTGGTAGCATGCTTATCCCAATTTGACCTTATGAGTGTCATGATACCTTAGCCGTCACGGATGACTTACCTTTTTATGTGTTTTGGTTTTAGTAGGACATTCATGAATATTCTATTATTCAGTTATTTTAATGTGTAATACTTGCAAACAAACTGTAGTTAGGAGGTTTTCCTCTAATTTGGAACATGTCAAGGCGTTTTGAATGATAAAATGTGAACACTCTTTGCATCAACCTTATGTCATACAAATTTTTTTTTTTTTTTTTGCTTAGATCCCACATTTGAGGCCTGCTGAGTATAAGAGGTCTAGGTTGTCGAGAAACAGGAGAACAGTCAACCGTGCATATGGTGGTGTCCTTTCAGGGGGTGCAGTGAGGGAAAGGTGAGGCTGATATAGTAAGCGTTGAATATGATTTATAGTTGTCACATGTTTAAGTCGGAATTAAAGTTTTCATTTCCTACATTTTTCCATCAGAATTATCCGGGCTTTCTTGTTGGAGGAGAGAAAGATTGTTAAGAAGGTTTTGAAGATCCAGAAGGACAAGGAAAAGCAGTCTGCCAAGATCTAAATGTCAGTCATGTCTAAGAATTACTTCGTCGAGATCACAGGAGGAATTTTGACTTCCACAATGTTGGAATTGCGTGAGGCTAGCTGAACTTGCAATTTGATAGATTTTGTTGTAAGGTTGGATTCTATATATTTTTTTGCAAGTGTGGATGATTGAATTTCGCTTAAAAAGACTGATCGAGAAGACCATTTTATCTATTTATCAATGACTGCATTCCATGTTATCATACAATTTTGGGCTACATTTTTTAAAAATTTCTTAACAGAATCGATTTAGTTAGGCTTAAACCCCATAAACAGGTGCGTCGATGATGACTGGATCGGCGGTTGTGGCCAATAGGCGTCCTCTTGTATCCACTTCAATCCAAGAATTGGCCATCTATTCTGTGTTTTAAAGTTAAATAGGTTGTTAATCGGTTAGGTTCTGCCACCTTGGGTAGAAAGCAAATAGACTGCATAGATTGATACAACATTGTTGTATAACAATTTATTTGGCAAAAAATGATTGCAAGTGAAGTTGGGTGTAAAGTAGGAATAATGGTAACCGGTATTGAAGATGATCAAGTAAAGCAATACACTACTAACAAAAAAAAATCTAAGAAATATATGACAAAGCATGCTAGTTAGTTTTAACTGAAACAATTGTAATTTGAGAATTCATGAATATCTTAACTTATTTAAAACTAGTTTATTAATAAATATGGCATGATAAATAAATATTTATTTACATTAAAATCTTTTGACAAAAAAATTGGATGACTATACAAAGTGAAATTATCATAATTGGAAACAATAGAGAAGAGTATATAATTCTTGTACAGCAAAAAATTAAAGAGAAGTATATTTATAAATAAAAATACAAATTTATGGAAAAGTATAAATTATGTGAATATCTGACCTTCCTAATCCAATCATGGGAAAGAGTTACAATATTAACTGTGAATAGCGCATATGAATATTAATTTTTTTAAATCATATTAACATCAATTAGTAGTGACACGTGGCAATGAGTCGATGCATCGCCTTTTGTGGCCTCGCACGTGGTGGCGGTCATGTTCTATCAATTATCATATATCATATTAGATCCGAATATAATATTATATAATTTAATTTTCACCCGAATTAAAATTTCATAAAAATGACAGCCTTTCATGGGCGTTTTGTCTTTTCATTTTTAGAAAAGTCTTTGGTACTTTCACCCATTTTTATATAATTCAAATAACAATTATACAATTCATTTATAGTTTGAATTAAAATTTAAATATTCAAACTCTCAATCCCATATCAAGGTTCAATTTAATGATCCAATTAGAGCTTAAAAAATATGAGTTATATCACCTTTTTAACTAAATTTGGTTTACAAGTTGTGTAAATAAGACTCATCGATTAGAAAACTCTTTTTATGGTAAACATTATTCGTTTTGTATTCATAATTTTGATATTATCATTGGAAAAAAAAGGTAAAATGGACTTTTCAACCTAATTAAGATCTTGGACTGTAGTGCACTGGCTGTGAGATTTGTAGTTTGTGTATGTGGTGAGAGTTCAATACCTCGTGGGAATGATACAGGTTGAAGTCGTGTGTTGTGGGTAAGCATGAGATGCCTTCTATTAAACAAAAAGAAAAAGAAAGAAAAGGTTTTAAAAGCTTTTAGACGGTTCATGCAAGAAAACAATGACAAAAAGAAAAAGAAAGAAAAGGTTTTAAAGCTTTTAGATGGTTCATGTAAGAAAACAATGTTTTTAATATGCAGACAACCTTCTGCACTTCACATTTGAAAATACAATCACGAACAATTCACTCTTCAAATCAGATTTTTTGGTTAATATATGATAGATAATTATCTCTTTTTTTTGTTGTAATATATGATAAGCAGGAAACCTATTTTATCTATTTTATATATAACCCCCCAAAAAAATACCAAATGTTTCATGGACAAATAAAAATTTATTAAAAAACGCACGTTTGAAAGATAATTGGGCCATCTATAATATATAAATAAAGGGAAAATTTTATTTGAGATATGCCTCGTATAACCTATAAAATTTTAATTTGAATCTTATTTAGTGGGTTTCACAAAATAATATTTAAATAAATTAAAAATAAAGTGTGTATAAGTAGGAGGTTGATAAAATTTTATTTTATTTTGACACCATTATGACTTATTTTTGGATTTACATAAGATGTACAAATTAATAGATATTTTGAAATTAATATTTATTACAATGACTTTGATAATGGTGATGAAAGAGTTAGAATTATTAGATTGAGTTAAATTTTTATGATTACCCTTATTATTTATTGCTTTATTTATCTATGTAATTTTTGAATTGTGGGATCCACTAAATTACTTAAAATAAAAAGTGTACTTTGTGTACGCTATATATGTATAATTCATGTGCATAGTGCTTATAAACAAATGATAGTGGTTGTGAACAATAATTTTTTTATTGTTGATAATATAAATAAACAAATGAACAGCGCTGATAACAATAATTTTTAAAACCCTGAAAATAACTATGTTATTTTATCTCGAAATGAATATTAAATATTATTAAATTAAATTAATTTAATAATATTTATTGATTGTTTCTAATAAACTTTATTTATTGTCTTTTCATATTTCATTATTATGGAATGTATAAGCTTATTTATTATTTTTTCATATTTCATTATTATAGAGTGTGTATGTATTTATGACTAATTTATTATGATTTTTTATTTCTTACTTTTTTTATTTTCACGCACTAAACTATGTTTATATAAGCATATCCTACTTAACCTAGAAGGGGGGGTAACTGGTGTGAAACAACCACCTTTATTGAATTTTTTTCAACGTGGTCGATGGTTTCGAAGTTTGTCGAAATTTGCTATTGAAGTTGGTTGCACGTCAAGATACTCGTACGCTAACTATATTTTGAAGTGTATATTTTTCTTATATTCAGTTGTTACTAAACTTATAGTTTGATTTACTGTTCATGGTTTATCATGTTGGCTCGTGTGCCAATACATATATGTATGCGTATATGTGCTTTTCTACTAGTCTTCTAGTTTGCTTTATTTGTCATGAGTTACCATGCTAACTCATGCGCCAACACATATTTATGTGTCAGTGTGCTTTTCTGTATGATCCTACTAGCGATTAGTTATGATGTGGGCATGTTGCCGTCGACTAGATTCCGGTATATGTGTATGATTATATATGATGCAGACATATTACCATCGACTAGATTTTGGTACATGTCTATAGTTACGTATGATGTGGGTATGTTATCGTCAACTAGATTCTTATGCATGTGTATGTTTATGACACATTGTATGCTCCGTTGACTTGTTCGGGTTCCACGTGGTGCCATTGTGTGTTCTGACATATTATGTATTATTATGTATGTATGTATGATTTTAGTTGGCCGTTGAATGGTTTCGGCCTATATTTTTGAAATCTATTTCCATAAGGTTTATATTAAATTAATATCTTTTTTTAGAAATTTTAACATTGCATTCAGTGTGCCCTTAGACTGAGAAAATGTGATGTTACAAAATGGGATGTTACGGGTGGTATTGGAGTGAAAAAATTGGGATGAGGTGGTATCAGAGCGACCATTTCTAGTTTGGATTGATAGTAATATGTTAAGAGTCATAGAAAGAAATTTCGAGGATAAAATTTCCTTAAGGTGGGGGGAATGCAATACCTCTCCCAAAATTTATGTTACTCTCACATCCAATATCTACACGGTATGATCCAATGATCTAATATATTAGATGATTGGGCGATATTTTCAATATGACTTTAATATATTTTTTAGGACGAAAATTCTCAAATTGGAGATATTGTAAAACCCTGAAAATAACTATATTAGTTTATCTCGAAATGAATCTTAAATATTATTAAATTAAATTAATTTAATAATATTTATGAATTATTTCTAATAAGCTTTATTTATTGTCTTTTCATATTTCACTATAATGGAATGTGTAAGCTTATTATTGTCTTTTTGTATTTCATTATTATAAAGTATATATATATTTATGACTAATTTATTATGATCTCTAATTTCTTACTTTTTCATTTTCACACATTTATATTTAGATAAGCATATCTTTCCCAACCCAAAGTGGGGAAACTGGTGTGAAACACAATAAAAGTGCTACCTTTGGAGTAGTCAAGTACCCACTGCAGTGGAGCTGGGATTTCGTCGCACCCGCCGAAGAAGAAACCCATATGTTAGCAGTATCACTGCCAAGTAACAGAGAAGAAGAAGAAGAGAACGGGAGGAGAAGTGGGTTTGGGCTTACCTGCTTGCCCATTTAACATGGTCCTTGTCCATTACTAGTTGAACATAATGCAAAATTTAACGAACTATTGTCCAATTAGCTTGACCAGCTATTGTGTGTCCGGACTCGATATTGTATGATCGCTTCAATATTGTTTACATGGCCGACCTTTTGCACTTGACAACGTACGTGAGTGCTCTTCATGACCTACCTCGTACTTGCCTAGCTCCAAAGTCAGACCAACACAGACGAGTTCACTTTTGGACTGAGTCTGATGCAATTTGGTTCAATCTAAATTTTCGTTTCGGCTTTATTTTAAGGTCTTTCCATACTTTGGGTCACGTAAAAGTCGGTACCCCACCATTTTCCCGCATCCTGGGCGTGATGGTGAAATCTATTTCATCATTAGAGCACTATAGGACTAGATTTGAAACCTCTTCAAGGGACAAATTATGTATGGAGTCAAAGAATTAAAGTGGCAAAAAATACACCAAGTTTTGTAATTTGTAAAAGAACAGAAAATTAGTGGATTTTGAACATCAAGCTCACCATGGACCAATTTAGGGATTCAAGTTAAACCCTAAGGAATCACGTAAAAATTCCTATGTGTGTTATTCTTTGCTTGCGACAATTATTTTTATCGCATTGTTTCTTTGTGTGGTAAGGGTGCCTTAGTCCCATTGACTCAAAGAAGAGCAATTCGCAGAGGTGGCAATCCTGCTCTCAAACATATTCTAGCGACTCCACTGGGGAGCATTAAGAGGTGGCAGTGCAGTTTGGAGAGATAGTGCATACAAAAAAATTGCCCCCTAGACAAGGAATTTAGCAAGACAAAAGAGCTATAGTGAAGGAGAACCTTCTAATGCACCTGCAACAAATCAACCTGAAGTACAAGTATAATCCACTGTAAATATGGGCGAGCCAGCTGCCCTGCAAAATGAAAACCCAAACTTGCACGAACAACTTTGGAAATAGATCAGACAACTTGGATTGGCACTTGACGATGCACTCGCTTCAAATAGGCGAGCCTCCGTTGCAGTGGGAAGTGCATCCAAAAGAGAAGATGCCAACCCAACCAACCAGTAAAGTCTAGATGAGATGGACCAATCAGCTAGCCAACCAATAACAAGTATTCTTACGACATGTTAAGTGTTTAAAATATACAATATTTACCCCAATTTTTAATGTGATATTGTACTTCCCGGGCATAAACATTATTAATTAGGTGATATTTCTCGTTATATTCTAGTTAATTAATATTGTATGAGATATGCTTAATTTTGGTGTTTTAATGCATAAAAAGATGAAATAAATTAAGCTTGGGATTTGTTGGTCAGAGCATTCGACCCCACCCATTGATAGCTACAATTTTTGGTGTTGACAAAGCTCAATGTGGTTGGCTATACATTGCTTTGGCACCATTGTCGGGGAATTGGAAACTTCATCAAACATCATAATCAATTAGTCTACATCAAAATTTGGAATCCTTCCTCGAATTCTTGTATCTATTTTTTTATATAAAATGATGGTCATTTGTTGTTTGAGATATCTCAACTTTTGGCTTAGAAGTAGTTTTAGTTTTCGTAATCATTTTCTTTTAATAATAAGAAGTAGTTTCTTCTTTTTCATGTTTTCTATTTTTATTATAGAGTAATCCTAAATTTCATTTTAGAGGAAAATGGAGTTTAACATGGTTTAATTGAATTCATTTCAACCTCTTACTCTTTTATTCAATCAGATTGTTTGAATTATCATATTCTTAATGCTAGGAATAGATTGATCACCTATTTCTTAGATCATGAGATTTAATTAGATTTCGGAAGAAATTAACTAGATTAGTCATTTATAATTCATCATAAGATGAGTCTTTTGACTTGTTTGTCATTGTGGTTGGGAGATACACAACACTGTATGCGATTGTAAGATAAATTTTAATGCGTTATTTTATTGATTAATCAATTATTACCGGAATGTAGAAATTGAGGTAAAATAATAGAAGCATGAAGGAGCGGGAGCCACCATGCAATATAATTATCCTAGGTTGACAATCCTAGGGAATAAAAGATAAGAGTAGGATGTGATGAATATTAAATTCATGTCAAGGGAAATTCGACTCTAGAACGAGTTTTATCCATATCATTCTTTCTTTTATTTAAAGTTATTACTTAGATTTAGTTGAGTCGATTATTTTTGCTTTGTTCTGATTTCTTTTGCTTTAATTAATTTAAGAAAATTCATTTCTCTGTGGGATGATACTTAAAATTTTCATTATATTACTTGTATCGACCGTGTATACTTGCACATCATTGAAATTATTCGAACACGACACCCATAGGAAAGGCCTTTAGCGACCGCCCTAGCAAGAGTGCATTTGTTAAACACCCATCGGGTAGAGAACATGTTTTCGAATGTCTCGGGATCCATATCGTAGGCATCACCTTTGATAATTTCATCGTCCGAGCCAAGTTGAATGCAACTCTATCTAGTTATACAACCGAGTCGAACTGAGCATAGTCCACTCTAACATTCAACATGGTTTCCATAGTCACCCCACTGCTAGCCATTGTACCCATACCAATGGTACAAACCTGCCATTCCTTTATCTTTAGTTTCTACAGTGTTTCCCCCGCTAATCACCACCATGGTTCCCATCTCAATATCTTTGCCTTTATCAATGGCTTAACCATCAATTTTTGCCGCAGTAGGTCCGCTACCAGCTAGTCATCTTCCACAAGTCTACCCTACAATGGTTTCAGTAGCTCCAGTTGCACCAATTGTGTCGGTTCAAGATGCCCGTTTTAACGAATTGAATGCCACAATGGACACACAAGCTGCATTGATTATCGTGCTAATAGTGAATAAGGACAAAGAACCAAGCGAAGCAGTAAAGAGATTCCATTTCTTAGCCAATGAAGTTTACATAGAAAATTTTCCAAAAAAATACAAGTGCCCAACCATCACAAAGTTCTACAGAGACGACAATCCTAGAGATCACATCACAATCTTCGAGATTGAGTGTGGAATGATTGCAACCAATGAGAAGCTAAAGTTGTATCAATTTCCTTCATCTCTCATTGGCAATGACTTAAGATGGTTCAATAACCACCTGCCTGGATCAATCACTTCATGGGATAAATTTGTTGAACAATTCACACAACATTTTCACTCAATGAAAATCCCAATGAAGATAAAACACCTACGACAGTGTCAGAGAAAACTGAGTGAGCAGTTTGTAGCATATGCAAAGAGGTTTAGAAGCCTAACATCTCAGATGAAAGAAACCCTTGACATCAAGGAGCTTGTAAAAATTTGTGCAATGAATTCCGGCCTGGCTACATGGTTCTTAAGTAATGTGCAATCTAACAATTTTGAACAAGTCTTTGACAAAGTGCCTTTGAGGAACTAGGGAGGGTTTCTACTTCATTGAAGAATGCTATGGTATCAACCAATGCTCTCGCTGAACTCAGCGAGCAAGGTCGGGAGAAACAACTAGAAAAGCAAAGGAACAACAATGGAGGGCAAAAGACCACACACGACAACGATGCGAATGGAGGAAAATAGAGGATTACACCTTCAATGTTGGTGATAACGAAAAGTGGTTCGATGTTTTGGTTGAGTAAGGAAAGATCACACTATGGACACCAAAAAATCTACCAAAGCCGGAAAATGAGAAAAAAGAAATTTTTTGCCGACACCATAAAATGGTTGGCCATCCTAAAGTGTCGGAACATAATGAAGAAAATTCAAGAAAACAAAGGAGAAATCAAATACAAAGCTTCCACAACACAAAAGGCACCAACAGCCAATGTCATGACAACAAGTTATTCAACTTCACCCTTGAAGGTTCAAGATGAAGAAAAAGAAGAAGATGAACTAAGCGAGGGCTAGGAGTTGCCCATAGAAGAGAAGTTGGAAAAAGAAAAGCAAACTGAAAGAAATAAAGTGTTAGATGATAAAAGAAAGAAAGAGGAGGCTCCATTAATTTTAGCGAAAGAAGGAAAGAAAGATTCTTCTTCTCTCACACCAAAAAAGGAAGTTGATCACATGACAATTGTGAAAAAGCTAAGGGAGATACCTGAGTTAGTGTACATGTTGACATGTTGCACTTCTCACCCACTGTGAGATCCCTTAACTTAGTCCCATATCTAATACTTACTGGGGTAAGATCCTGTGTATAAGTGGGAGTGGACTATAATTCTTTAATTGGGTTAATCACTTTTGAAGAGGTGACTTAGGCCTATTATGTTGTACTTTAGGCTGGTCGTTACAAGTGGTATGAGAGCTATGGTTCCCACAGAACTATGCAAATCAATCCTTACCTTATTGAAAGTCTACGAGTCTATTGTCCCAAGGTAATTTTTTTTTATATAAGCATTGATCATCCTTTTATGGTATTAATTTCCATTATTTTAGATGGTAAGTTTTTATGGGTGTGTACAAAATGGGTTGCGGGTGAACGTCAACAATATGAGTCAATGTTAAAAGACTACTTTCGACAACTTCCTAAGGGTGTAGGGACTAGAGGAGCATCTAATTCAGTTGTTGTGGATATAATAGTGTCTAAAACCTTAGAGATTGCTCAAGGTTTGGAAGATATGAATGGTAAAGACAATATTGGACTAGCCCAAGAGTCGGAAGTGCCAGGTTGAGAGGTTGGTGTAACAATGATATTAGGTAGTTCAAGATATTTCTTCCAAGAAAAAATTCTGTCACTATAGTGTATAAATAAATTGTAAGATACTAAAGAAGAATGACCACCATATGATACAATAATTTGGATAATTGTTAAATAATTAAAAAATAATGTGGAAGAAGATGATAGGATGCTTTATGTCATACATTATGCATAACTATGTATCTTTTTCTTGCCAAATAAAATAAAGGTAATAAAAGGAAGAAGAAAGAGATGAAGTAATGCCAATACTATTATTAACAGTGAGGAGATGTTTTGAAGAGTTGACAATTTAAAAATTTCCCTAATGGGGATTTGAAGTGAGAACTTCTAGATTTAGAACGAGTTGTAAGTCAAAGGCAAATTAAATAGGAACCTTTAGAAGGATATGAGACCCCGAAGTATTATGTAGGTAATTGATTTATGAAGACATATCTTTAGCATATTCAAAAGCTTCTATTGACTTAGAAGACATTCTGAAAGTTTGTAAGGACATAAACACTGGTATGGGATGATGTGCCACTTATGTGTCGTACTATGTGCATGTGACACTTAACCAATGAGCATATATGAGATGCTATTACAACCAAAGGTGTTATCTAGGTAGTATGAGTGGTCTCAGACACCCGTGCTATATGGATGACAATGTCATGGGATAGTGTACCCCGCTTTACCTATGCATATTAGTGATAATTCTTAAATCTAGAAAAAATGCACCAATGAGTTGTAGTCTGCTATGTGATAATCTTAGGTTTATGGGAAGAATAGAGTCCAATGAAGCATAACGACATATGTAGAGTCATTTCAAATGACTACTCAAGTGCAATAGAGAATCAACTTTTGAAGTATTTTTGAACAATTTAGCTTTATGATGTAGAAGTAGTAAAGAAGTGGATCAAAATGACTCATGTGATCAACCATCACAAAGTAGAATTGGAAAGAAAATTGTAAACCGTGATTTTTCAAAAATGAACTTTTATAGGAAAATGTAAAGATATTGAAACTAACTTTTGTAGAGCTAGTTAAAAGTATACCAACGCATCATGGAAGAAATTCCTAAGATACTATAAGGAAAAAGTTAGATGAATGAGTAATTTTTTCCTTGACCCTATTATATTTTTGAGGATGAAATTTCTCAAGCTGGGGAGATTGTAAAACCCCGAAAATAACTAGGTTATTTTATTTAGGGTTTTGCAAATCTTGGAATGAATCTTGAATATTTTTTAATTAAATTAATTCTTAGGAATCAATCTATTACCTTTAGTGTATTCGTACTGTGGTATTTATGGATTGTTTCAAATAAGTTTTATTTATTGAATTTTATTTTATTCTTTTTATTTTTCCTTTTCGGTCAAATAAAGTTCAACCATAGATCGAACCATTGGCCTTAGGTTGGTAGTAGCTAGGGTCTTTTGGGTAGGCTGACATGGTGTGTAAGGGTGGAGTTTTGGTTGAGAGTTAAAGATAAGGGGAAAACTTTATTTCTCCATGTTGTTGGACATGAAAGATTTTTTAGATAGAGAGTTGTGTGAGTGTGATTTGATATCCAAAACTCTATTATCTTCATATTTGGTAGGCTTGTCTTTTGTTGGATTTTCATCACTCATTCGCATTGAAAAAACTTAATAGTCAGTTTTTGACTTTTCATTATCACACTAATGGTTGATGTTTCATATACTTATGTATGATTATGTTCTTTTCTATAAAAGTTAATATAATGACTTCTTGAATTCTATACATATTCTTCTATATAACGGAGAATACTTTTGATGTTAAATAAAATATCTTCTTGATAATTTTTTAACACCCCAATTTCAGTTCACTTAAGAACCGAATTAGAAATGTTATGATCAAGTCGAGTCATGTTTAAAGTTATTGGTCGGTAAGACTCAATCGATAAAATAAATCAAAATAACCCGCTTAGCGTCATGAGAATAGAAGACATTGTTAAATATGCGTTAAAATACATCAAATATAAAAAATAGTAATAAAGAAAATAATTACTCTGAGCTCAAGTGTGTGTAGCGTTTATCTATCCCCCTCCCAAAGTCAACTTAGGATTTCGAGACCTATGTATTATAATATGACAAACGTCACTAACGAGTGTTACATGTCCAAAAAATAACTGGTATAAACTTGAAAATGAGTATTCCATTACCCACAAAAACTTAGGAAACTTCAGAATTGACGCACACTGGGCGGTAAGCAAATATACTTAAACAAGTGTCGGTGTGCATGCACGACTAATATTCATATTCATACATACAACGCTTATGCCCTCACATCCTCCATATTACACCCGTCATGGTACTTGAGTGGCAAAAGAAATGGTTAAGTTAGTGCCACAAATTCCGAAAATGTGCTGCATTATTCAGTACCCTCATACTCTACACTACCTCAGGGTTTGAAGGAGTACTAGTGCAATCCATTCATATCTCCATATCATTCACTCTCTTATTCTTGAAATCTATAAAAAAATGTACGTATTTATTTAATAGGTTTAGGGAAGAGGCTTGTATCATATATTTCTGGAGCTTCACATAAAAAACTAACAACGGATCTCATCCTTGTAGCTTTATTAAACATGTGTAGAAAATACAACTAAATAGTCCGACATCAGAGGGAGCCGATAAAATGTCGTCGATGTTGTCCTACGTATAAAACATGGTTAAACTTGACACGTAAGGAGTCAAATAGAGATAAGCAAAGGGAGAGTCCTATGGACCTGTGATCCAAGCTCCAAGCATGTATGCATATCTACGGTGAGCTCGGACTTTGAAACCTACATCAGAACCGACCGCTAAGTAAAATAATAACACCTCTATATGATGGATACACGTAGTGTGTGCTCACATTATTAATATATTCTAATAAATAAGATAGTGGTAAATAAACCTAAACTTAACATGTGGCATGAAAATCGAAAGATAATAATAATAATAAATAAATATATAAGGAATGCACTCATAGATAATTAGATAAATAATAAATACATAAACATAAATAATACTCTAATCATAAAATAATATAATTATACTATATAAATACACGGGTAAACATGTATAAATATCACATATACTCTTGTTAGTAAATATATATATATATATATATATATATATATATAATTAAATAATTAAATAAATAATAATTCAATAAATATATAAATAAGAAAATAGTTAATACTCATTAATCATGAATAATAATAATATCATAGTTATAAAATAATTAATTAAATACAAATACATAATAACATACAAGTAATGAATACACACACACACACACGATTTAGTAAATATAATAAGACTAATATTCATAAGTAAATATAATATTAATAATAACAAATAATCATGCAAACATTAGTCATATACGATAAATATATAGAAATAAATAAATAAAATATATAAATAAACAGTAATAAATAAGTAAATATATAAAAAATATTCATAGCATTAAAATACGCTAAATAATATAAATATACATCTAACCTAATGTAAGGGTTTTTGAATTACCAAAAACAATAAAAAATGAGTGAAAATTAGCTGAATCGGGCTAGACAGAGCTTGGCGAGACTAAATCGAGCTGAACCAACTCGGTTTGGGTTAACTGGAAAATGGGTCGGGTTAACTGGGGGGATATGATGGACACAGACTGGTGGACGTGAATGCGAGAAACACAGACGTGAACGCGAGCAAATGGGCCGGATGGTGGGCGGCGATGCCCGTGGCCAGAAAATGCCGATGGCAGTGTAGCTAGGGTCGCTACTGGTTGGGATCGCCGGCGGCGATCGCGACCATGATAGTGGTCGTGAGTGGTCTCAAAATGATGCTCTCGGAGAATAGAAGATGTGTGGGTGATCATATTGGCTAGAGGTGGCTCATCAACACTGAATAATGGGTGGCGGCAGCGGCGAAAATCCACTCCAAAAATGCCTCACAGACGACTACAACAGCGTCAGTGGAAATGGTGGGTACGAACTGATAGTTGGCCACAAAGTGGTTGTAACACCCCGACTCGGCTCACCCTTGAACTGACCCGGAAATGCTACCGGCGACCGAACCATTCGATAATCTACTAGATTCGGTTAAGCCGACCCGGATCTACTCTCGGCGCCTTAAGATGAAGATACGATTCACTACATATATGACATATGACCAATCCACACACTAATATAATTAAGATCAAAATCAATGAAATTTCTAAAATATAACGGACAGAGTTTCCCCTAAAAATGCAATTAGGGGCCACCCTGTCGAATATACTTGCATATGTATATTCGACAGGTATCAAACAATTTCATTCATACA
>JAVDBV010049961.1:0-10677 GCA_032619315.1 Piper longum
GGGGGGAGGTGGGGGTTACTTCAATAACTATAATTACAACTTTGTAAATAAAAAATGGATGCAACATTTGTTAACCAAAACGTGACATTGCCAAGTAATTATTAGCCAGTGTCTAATCAGTTAAATGCAGTTCTAAACTCTACCTCTTTCGTGAGCCCAAATTTTGGGTTGATTTTTTATCGAATCTAGCTCGCGAATATGACCCGAACCCTGTTGAATATAACCTTTCTAACCCTTGTCCGATCTGTATCCGAAATGAACGTGAGAAATGTATGAGAGTTATATTGGGTGGTGGAAACTAGAAAGCATGCTAACGTGAAGGGTGACGGAGAAGTAGCCGAATGGAAGCTGTTGTGTGGTTCTTGGCTGAAAAATAGGGCAATCCATCCCATGTTAGAAAGAGGCGTGAGCTTGTCTTTATAGCTGGACGGTTTTATTGATTTCGTAAGCAGACAATGGTTTGACATACTAATGTTCATTTGTTGGTAAAACGGTGCACATATATATTACTTTGCCTTTGTGTTTTAAGGAACTGTTGACCTCATCCTTTTGAGTTTAAACTTTTCATCTCATTCTTGTTTATGTCCCATGGCCCAAGGTTGCCCCAGCAGGCCGCCACAAGAGTCATTAGATTTGCCAAATTTTTCTAAAAGAAATGTTCTGGGTAATTGAGTTAAATGTGAAATAGCAATTAAAAATTACCCACTCCAACTATAATTATCCTAACTGAGAAAGGTATTATTTGTAGTGGTGGTGTGGTGTTATTCATACTAGTGATTTGGTGTTTATTCTCTCTTGATTGATTAGAGTAAGAAGGTATTTATCGTCAGAAGATCACTTAAGCAAAAGGCTCAACCGAGTACTTCAAGAAATCCATACTCTTAGAAGTGAGATATGTACATTACTAGTCAGGTTTCTCGTCTTCACATTTTGTAGCACATTTTCCCAAGGCTATTTCTTCTAGCATTTGTTTCCTACAAGGGAATGGTGAAAACGGGTAATTCTTTTATCAGATTTCAACTTGCTACTCATGATCACTGTCTATAAGTTACAAAAGAACGAACTTCTAAGTGTTTCCCAGGATAATATAGATGCAAAAAATTAATGAAGAAACGCCCATTGGATAGATCATACAGAATGAATGTAATCATGAAGAAAACGTAACAAACTATCGCTTCTCATCATCAGAGAAATCAGGCTCCGCCGGCTTTTGGAGCAGCATAGGAGGTAATCTTTTGGCCACCTTCATCTTCTGGGACCTATTCCGATGCAAAACTCGCAACACGTTAGCAGCAAATCGTGAAGCATAAATCGTAGCTCCAAGGCTGGGTGATCCACCGGTTTGTTTCGATAGAACAATCTGAAGTTTGTCTTCTTCAACACATAGAGAATCCTCTAGTTTTTTCTTTTGGTATCGGCGCCAAGCTGCCTGAATGAAACAGGCTGCCCATGTTTTCCATTGATGAGAGTAGAATCTAAAAGTATGACGAAGTTGCTTACTATGGAGCCTACGAAACTGGGATGCTATGAACTTCAAGTCATCCGCCAGAAATGCGAAAGCTTCAACCTCAGTGATCGTGCGCACAGTTCTGGTAGAAGCAGGGAGGCTAGTGGACTGAGGATCTAGAGCCCAGGTAAGAAGCTCTTCACCACAAAAGTCTCCTGACTTGAGGGTGTCAGAATTAAAGAAACCAGTCCTTCCACCATTAGTGGTTACACTCTCAAGTTCTCCACGCATTACAAAAAGCATTTCATCGACGGGTTCTCCTTCACGGACAATGTAGCTGTTTTTAGTGTAAAGAGCAGGCTTGAGGCGATCACAGATTGCATCCAGGAGCTGCTCATCCATCTTTTCAAACAATGGAACCTGTTAAATAACACAAATTCGTAAAATTAGACCAATAAGTCAATATGTGGCTTCATGGGTCAGGCCAAAAATTGGTCTAGCTCACAACATTAGAGTGTCCAGGGATTATTAATTTGCGGCATTCAATGTCCTAAAAGGGGAAAGATACTAAACAGCAACCACAGGTTTTGATTACATTTGGATCAAAACCATGACACATTTATTACAACTTCCTATTACTAAGAGGTTAAAATTCAGGTTTAACTGCATGACCTTGGAGGAACAGCGTGCCAAAAAAATGACTGCATTGAACAACATTACACATCCGGTTGCAAGATTTAAGACACGAGCAGATCAGGTATTGAAGCACTGTTCTCAATAACAGTTGAGCACATCAAATTTTGCAGTACTATTTTTAATGATAATCAATGTGGCATCTGAAGTCATAATGGTTGAAGGAAAATTAAAGGCAGCCTAACTACCAAATTATTGAATCAGGAATCCAGCATAATTCTATGAAGTTAATTCCCTACTGTAATATAAGTGAGAAAAAATCGCTACTTACACGCAAGACAAGTGATAAGCAGAGGTGACGCTTTATCTCTCGTCTCAGGTCCTTGGGTAGATTTTTCAATACAATCTCTTCATCGACGCCTCTTGTTTCTTGCCAGTTATATTGCTCATGTTGCCGTACTCGCTCCCTTATGGTTTCGGGAAGCAAGCGATGGGACATCCATTGTTCTGCATCACGCCTCTTCAGCCTCATTTCTTCTAATCTTACTGTTGTGGATTGCAAATATGTCTGCAGAGAATAGGACAAGTTTGATCATTAGAATAAAAAATAAAACCTACGGCAAGAAACAAGTTTGGTCATTAGTATAAAAAATAAAGCCTTATTGCCACTTGCTTTAAGAACACCAGTATTCATATATAAGTTATAACAAGTGCATTTTTATTTGTCAATTTTTATTTATTTTTTTGTAATTTTTTAGTAACATTTTGAAACAGGTTCACAAGCCAGGTTTGTGAAAATTAGTCTTAGATTGATGAATTTGATTTAACAATTCTAAAAGCCCGGTTGTTCGTTCTTCTGTCTGGATTCTTCTTTTTGATACCATCCACTATTAGCTACATAGAAGAGACATCTGACTTCAAGTTGACCATCTACAGGCAGAACATGAAGATGATAGAATACAGTGCTTCATGAAGTAACAACGCTCTTCTATCTAATGTAAAAGCCACTATCACCACGCAGATTCTCATTTTTTCAAGGAAACATAATTTTAAACATAATACCTCATCAAAAGCTAACTTAAAAATTGTTTCCTAGACAAACTGAATTACCTGCATATTTCCAATTAGAAGAGAAAAAAGAACCAGCCCGTAGATAGAAATGAAAATTGCTTTTGCAATTTCCCATTCATATGTACTTGTTTCCAGATCTTGGCCAAGAGAACTGATGAACAAAACAAAGAATTCTGTTAACACTTAGGGAGAAGTTACCAGCATTAATACCAAAACTGGAACATTTTTACGTTAAAACTAGGGGAAAGCATGCACAAATATAAATAACATAAAAAAAAAGTTAAAGACAAGCCTCTCACCTTAGATTTTGCAATCCCCACCAAAAGCAAAAAAATAACTTCTGAACAAAATTTCTTGAGTTAACAACCTTAGATTGAAGAGCTCGAAGAAAAATTCCATAATTGAAAGGTGCATCTTCTTCGATTATGGGACACGATATTTCAAGAAATGATTTGTCTGACACGTCATTGGCCTCTGCACAATAGAGAGTACGAATATCACAACCAACCCTCCTGCAGGCCCTCCGCCAACAAAAATTCTCCCGATCAATAGCAAGTAAGTACCAGAAGGCCCCAATTACCTGATCAGACAATGTAATGTCTGTTAAATTTAAGTTCAAAATTTTTAATCGAGCAATCACGAAAATGGTGGAATACACAAGAGGAACCCTCTAAGATAATTCACCACCCTGTTTCTTGTAGTAAGTACTGAGTACAATAATACCGCATTCAATCCGGAGATTGAAATGAAACCCATTTGATAACTGAACTCAAACAACTTTGGCCTGTGATTGAACATATTGGAGAATTTTTTGTTTTGCGCTAAACAACAACGAGCATCCATGGTGTTTAGGAACACTAAAAATGAAGAAAATAAAGCTCAAGCTTGAATCATATAAAGTGTGTGCGCTGCATATGGTGGCTACTTGATACAACCAAACCGTGCAATTAATTATAAACAAAGATAGAGAAGACAGATACGAACATAGCTATCCAAAATTTGTCAAATGTCATTGTTTTATATAGCGCTTACATGACTGGCGAGCATGTAAAGAAATAGATTGAAAACAGCTCCCGCCCATGCTGTTTCTGCGAAGATCCCAGAAGTTCTAGTGACATTCTTATAGAGTGGACAAATCCTGATTAGCCTGGGAATATATTGAAGGACCACAACAAGCCATAACATATTTTTAGTGTTAAATGATGCAGATCCTCTCAATTCTGGCATTATAATCAAGATGACAATCTGAAGAAATGATGAAAATGCAGAAATAAGGAAATAATATACGTAGATCAAGATTTAATCATGCTTAAAGTAACATTAACCATGCTAGCATGACTGAAAAACATTTATACCTGGGGAAGGGGTAGAACGGCAAGAATATCTATCAGGAAGTATGATGACAAATATCTCTTGGCTATTGCTGATAAGTCATCCACTAATTCACCCCTTCCAAATACTCGCGACGAAGGAGCAATAAAACCAGTACGAAATTCAAGGAAAATGTGAATTATATAAAGCAGATCAGTAAACGACCGCAAAACACAAGCTGAAATTCCCAATTTGTGATCTAAGTCAAGGCACTTCTTGCCACTGTCAACAACTGGGATATAGAGAAACAGTGGGTCAACAGAAATAGCAACTACACATAAGAGGACAAAAATTTTGTTCCATCTTTGAAGAAAAGGGCCTTGTGGATCAAGAACCTTCCTCTGGCAAAAGTTCCTAGATGAAGAATCTCCACGAGATCGAGAACCAAATGACTCTGTAAGACTTCCAATTCTTTCATTGCTCCATACGAAAACTGTTCTAAAGGAAGCAAAAAATAGGGCAATTTTTCTTAGAAGCTGTGCAAAGTAACCCTTGACATTGCGAACATTATATTCTTCAAAACTTGAGGACTTGTCTGAAGTCCGATCCTGAAACCTGGTGAGAAAAAATAATATGTCAAGAACAGTTTTAGCCTATCATGACAAGGAAAACTTATTTTTTCATAAGTATAATCTGTAGAAACTTTTTTATGGTGCATACATGGAATTCATCACAAATATCTACAGATCTAATTGTACTATGCAATGGTAGTAAAGATAAATAGAGATGAGGAAGCAAACCTAACATATTTTTCTTCCCGGTAGTTCATAGCTTGATCATCCGCATGAACTGCTCTGCCGTACAACATTGATGAAAAAATTCAACCCCATTATTTTCAGTTTTTTCTCCCCAAGTAATAACGTTATTGCTAACAATCAGTTAAATGAAGTAAAAGGTTGTATAATTTCACTAAGGAGAATAAAATCCAGCTTTTAAATTTGATTTAAATAGTTTTTCATCACCAACTGAAATTATTTACGAACCATACAATCCCAAAAAGAACAGAAGCCAGCTCAATGTCATCTGATTCTCCTTCCACAAGTAATTTATTATAGAGTATCACAAAACTCACAGTTCATTTGGTAAAAATGGAATAAGTCTAACAGAACATCATTTTAATTAACACAAAAAAGCTGAATCTATATTTCATATCATCTCATCGATTCACGACTTGTGGTAGGTTCTCTTAATTGTTTGGTAATCACAAAGTAATGAGCCAAAAAACAAACCTGATCAAACAGGTTTTAGTAAGGATTTTACAAACAATTATTTGCCTTTTCTTCCACATCACTGTCTAGCCACCGTATTGTTCATTACCATATATCACAAATATCAACTACTAGAACTCGCCAACGAAACTCACAATTGAATTTCGAAATGACCAAGGCAGCTAAGGTCCAAATAAAAGCGTTAAATTTACTGAATTATCATATAGAAACTCCTTCAAATGAATTTGCATTCAACTCAAAATGTCGAATATCAAAGAACACAAACAACTTGTACGCTACTGAGTCACTCTCGATCAACAGCCACCACAAAGAATCACACTCATAATACCCAGCTGTCTATAGCACCAAATTCGAAATCTTTTACAGTACCCAGCTATCACAAACACCGAAGCTCATCAGCACAACCAACAAAACCCAGTTTCAAAACAATCAAGAGTAAAAAAAACAATCCAAGTACACCAAGCACGCACCTTATCCTCCCAATGGAAAAACCGGCAATGGAGCAGCAGTGACAACCTTTACACAATCTAACACGGAAGGATGAATGAAACTCAAGCTATATCAATCTTCAACACGGGAAAACAAGATAAATAAGAAGAAGAAAAAGAAGTTTCAAAAAGACCACCAACCCATAAACGCATTAAAAGACCAACAAATATATTATTATCTATATCAAGACACAAACATACAACGACAGTAGTAAACAAGGGTGTTGTCAAACTTAAAAGGATGGAAGAGGCTGCTATGAATGAGTGGCTGGTATAGGGACGTAGCTGGGAGAGGGAAGCTTCAAGGAGAGTTCAGGAAATGCGAAAATGCATTATAGAGATGACGGACAGCGACTGGCTTACAAGAGAGACGATGACTTTGATTTCTTGGAATAGATAGCTGAACGTTGTTGACTATCTACCGCATCCATATGGGATAATCTGTCTTCTAACAAAGCATTCTGGGATAGACATAGGTTGTTCGGTTCCTCGTTCTGGTCACTTAATATGATTTCTTTTTTACTGCTGGCCATGAACAACACATGCTCGATGACATTTTTTTTTAAAAAAATGAGAAGAATACATGAGACTTTAGTTTTTAAATATCTACTATTATATAATTCTAACATTTATTCTAATAGTACATCACAGATGATCTGTTGCATTGTTTATTTATTTGAAATGATAGTTATAAGAGGAAAGGTTGCAACTCTGTTGAAAAGTCGTACTCTTTCCTACAGCAGGAAGATTTTTATCCACACGGTTACCTGTCTGGTGGAGAGCGTAATGTTTCTAAAACTATTTAATAAGTTCAGCGCCTTGTTTAAAAAACTCTGAGTGAGATTTATAAGTCTTTGTGAGATAAAACTATTGGTGTGCTTATATGAGTGAGGGTTCGTAAGTTTGAGATGATTAATAAAGATTATTGAAATTTGTGGACAAATCTTTAAAGACCTTTGGTTATTAATGAAGTTAGGACAATCTTTCCTTTGATCCTTCAATTAAAGGTGGAGTTTTCTGTCTTTCCTTCCGTTATTAATGAACCCCCTCCCGTTATTACTTGAAGTAGATCAATATATTTCAATACAGTCTTTACTCTTCAATATTGCTTAATACAATATCTCAAAAATTCAATTTCGTATTTATTTTATAATATTGCAAATTTTATATATTTATCTTTATAAGTTTATAGAATTACTTATCATATTACTCTCATATATGTACATTTGTTTAATTTAATTATTGTGCTTTCATATTTGTTTATTAGTATTTTACTGATTAGTCTTTGTTATTAGAAACTCCATTATAATTATTAGGATTTTGCCTGAGCTTAATCCTGTTTGATCATTGGGCGTTTGGCGAGTTCAGTTCGTTTCGTCTGTTTCTGGTATATATATATATATATATATATATATGCTATCACTTTCCAATTGAAGGTCATGCACCATGCATCCAAGGACTAACAGTTCTACGCGTTCAAAATTGACCTTCCTCGAACTCTAATCAAGGAACCTTCTCACGCATGAAAGGTCCACGGGCCATCATTTTAGACTTTGTTGGCTTCAATAATATTAATATATATTCTCCAAGTTCTATAGAAACAAAATGACAGTAATAACTTGGCGGAAAAAAAAATCACAGAAAAATATAGCTAGTACAACTTCGACATAAACATGACCGGGGACAATGAATTCAACTTGTTTTTGTTTACTTGTCACATATAATATCGAACAAAATGAGCTAATTATAAACTAGTCGTTATTGACGCAGGTAATAATAATAATTGACCGATTTCTTGTATATTTAATCTATAAAATATTAAAAATTCTTCGACATTAATATAATTTTTTTTCCCAAAGCAACATTCAAAAGGTGATGATGACAATTTTTTCTCGTATCCAAGCTCTCCTCCCCATTCAATTTTCTAAGTCGTTGCCTGGTTGTAAACTTGACCGTCTTGTGTGCATACTTGTGTCCGATCGACCTTGCAGCTTATATAGTATATAAATTAAATTAAATTTGAAAATAAGGGGATAAAATCCCCATATTGCAGTTGAACATATATATGGGGAAAGCTGTTGCAGAAACAATATTTTTACGTTTTGGCATTTATCTTCAAATGTTTGTCCAAGGCGAAGGTTTTCATGGTGTCTCCCTTATATTACTTCTTTTTATTTACCTTATTTATTTGGTTGTAAATGTGGGATTAGTTATGTTGATACAAGCTCCTTTCCATTTGTTTAGTATACTCATCTACAAATTCCAATATAATTGAGCCTTCTTTATTGTTGTATAGATTTCATCTCCATTGTCGGCCAACCTCACTTTTACTAAACAAGATGACGCAATACCATTCCTTTTAGGAGGGTTAATATTGTTAGGTATCTTTAGGCTCTGATACCATTATTGGGCCTTTTAGGCCCCAAACCAAACTCTGGGCCCCCAAAAGGAGACTTACCATATGTGTCATTAGCCTCTATTAATTCAAAAATTAACTTAAAGAATAAGACTTTCTCATTAGCATATATACAAGACATTAATACCTTCTACGAATGATGTCGGATAAACCCAATAACTCCTCGTCACATATCGGGCGTCTCCGAAACAATCATCGTTTAACAATCTCTACTTTTTTCATGAGACGACACCTACAACTCCGGCGACCCCGAAATAATCATCGTCTGTCAATCTCACTTTTTATGAGAAGGCATTTACATGGTTTTCATGAGACGACATCTACATGGCAAACTCCCCTCTCTTTTTAAATCATCAGGTGGAACTCATAAAAGAAATATCTATGTTTTCATAAGACAACATTCACATGACAAACTCCCCTGTAAAACCCACGATTTGAGTTAGGGTTTTATATTTAGAACCAGTCGGTTCGACCATTATTTTCAAGTCGTGTATGTTTCAGAACACGTGTACTGAGCCGATGCCAGTCGCATGTATGAGTTACGAGGGGTCATGTGTACCTAAGTATATGATGATAATATCATGAATACATCAGAAAAGAATGAGTTATCAGAATATATGGAAGTATACAGTACAGTTTTTATTTTTATGCAGCTTAATCGTAGAAATAGTTTTAGGCCATTTACTACATTAGGACGCGTTACGGGTAGTTTGGGCAGGTTGATAGTTATAGAGCATGCCATTTTGAGATTTTGATGTTTAATTTATTTTCTGGGATTTTTCCCCATTTTTTTGGATTTTTTTTATAATTTATTTCGAGTAAATAATTATTTTGACTCGAGACGGAATCGAGTCAAGTATTATTTACAAGAATGCCACCCAACTAATTTTTTTTCTTTCCCCATCGTTTTCCCCTTTTCAAAACCTAGTGCCGCCACCATGCCGCGCCGTCGCAGCCGCTGTCGATTCCGGCGCCGCCGATCGCCGCCGTCGCCGTCCAGTGGTCGGCTCGGCATCCACGAACCCCCATCGACCTTTCCCGACCAGAGCGCCGCCGATCGCCGCCCTGGCCGGCCCGATTTAGCAAACCACTGCCGCCGCGCCTGTTTTCTCCATTTTCCGGCAAGCCGCCGCCTCCGTCGGCCACGCCGACACCACAGATGTGTCGGGCTCGTTGAGACGGTTCCAATGGTACCCTATACGGCCCTTATCCGGCCGATAGACGCCACCGGCAAATCTCGTCGGAAAACCGTCGGAAAGCACCGGAAAACCGCTGAACCTGCCGGAAAACCACCGAAACTCGCCGGAAAACTGGAATTTGTGGAATTCGCTGAAATTCACCGGATCTTCCACGGAGTTCACCCGGTCGAATCCGATCGGGCTTCGGACGCCGCGGAGCGCCGAATTCGAGGTTCGAGATGCACGTACGACGAAGCACTAACCGTCGCCGATTGCCGACGACGCGAGGTACGGAGTAGGAGCTTGCCGCCTAGGCGCGATGACACACTTGGAGCTTCTACCAGGTCCGTTAGGACTCGCTTCTGTTTTACGCTATTTCTATTGTAGGTTTGATTATTATTTGCAGGACGAGTTAAGTGGCATTTTATCGGATCCCACTTAATTCGGGTTATTTAGTCGAATCGTTTTCTGGATTAATAACCCTCGAGGATGAGATCTATCGAGAATGATTTCGAAAACAAGATTCACAGCAAGTTGCCTTCGGGCTTATTTTATAAATCCCTTCCTAGGCCTATTTATATTTTTATCGAGTTTTTCAGTGAGATCAGAGGCGGAGAAATCGACTGCACGTACCATGCAGAGGATGCTGTGACAGTCAAAGCGGGCTCTGGATTAGTGCCAGTAGACTATTCCATTCCCGAGGGATCCTGACAACTCCGCGTTTGAGTTCCTCACACCTGGAGAATGTGGAGGTTTACGAGTACTGTCTAGTACAACGCATGTCATGACTTGTGGTTTCCAGGGTACTAATGGCGACTGCCTGAGAGTACTCGGCCTTCGTGCT
>JAVDBV010049962.1:0-11194 GCA_032619315.1 Piper longum
GCTGACACCAGAGCTAGAGACGACACAGGTACCCATGAGCTTGCAGTCTCCACCGCTGGAGAGACTCTTGACGCCGGATTTTGAACTGGGTATCTGATCATGTCGGAGTCTGCACTCGGTGACACCAAAGGGTGCATTACCACCCCCCACCGTCTCCCCGTCGTAGCACAGATTGGGATTGTCCCATGCAACAAAATGCCTGCCCAGTTTCCTGTAAAAGCCTTCTGAGAATTGAAGCTGCCCCGCGAGATTGTTCCCATTTAAATGGACTGCATTAACACTGGGCATGTTCTCTACATTGACAGGCACTTTGCCGGAAAGATGGTTGTTGTCCAGTGCTAGGAACCTCAACCTTTTCATCCCTGCCATGCTTTCTGGAATGCCACCAACAAGACCCATGCTTGACAAATCTAAAACTATCAAACTCTCAAGCTTCTTCCAATCAATCCCCGCCAACTCCCCGGCTATAGGATTGTTGGCAAGCAGCATCTCTTCCAGTGAAACCATGTCTTGTAAGGATTGAGGCAATCCATTGGTGAATCCGTTGTTTCTCAGGTCTAGAAGTGTTAGGTTCTTCAACTGACCAAGCTCAGCCGGTACCCCCCCTTCCAAGGAGTTGTTGCTCAAGTCGAGCTTGAGCAGAGACGCCAACAGACCAAGAGAAGCCGGCAATGGCCCGGAGAGAGAGTTTCTACTCAAGTCCATGATCAGAAGCTTCTTCAAACCACCCCAACTCGCCGGAAAATCGCCTGCAAATCTATTTCCGGCGAGAACCAGCTGCCTGAGCTCTGTTAACTCGCCCAGCTCCGGCAGCTCGCCGCCGAGATTGTTCTCCAACAGCACCAAAGACTGCAGCTTTCTGATAGACCCAAAGCTAGCCGGAACAGCTCCGACGAGTCCCGAGTTAGACCTGAACTCGAGCACCTCCAAAGAGCCGGCCATGGCGGCCCAGTTGGCGGTTGGGATGGCAGTGGGTCGCCGGAAGCAGCCGGAGAAGGAGAGGCTCTTGAGGTGCTTGAGCTGGAAGAGGCCGCGGTTGAGCGCGGCGTCGTCTGAGCAGTCGAGGGCGCCGTCGTGGCCACGGCCGACGGCGATGGAGGTGGCGTACCAGAGGCCGCCGAAGAGGTCGCAGGAGACGCCCTGGATGGGAGTCCAGCCGCAGGGGTCTGGGTAGAGCTCGGTGCCATTGAACCACCGGCCGACCAGCGACCGGATGACGGCGTACAGAGCCCCCTGCTCCGCTTCCTCCATGGCCGATACGTTGTTGCCTTCTTCTTGGGCAGTGACAAGACAAGAAGACAAGAGAAAGAGCAGAAACAGTGGCTTCAACTTCATGGTGGTGGTGAACAGTTCCATGGCGGCCAGGTCGAAAGTGTAGAAGAGAAGATAAATCCAACGTTCACACAGTGGTTAAATGCACGAAAACAATGATCAGACCTCTGCAACTTTCACAAGCAGCAAATATGGCAAAGCTTTTCTGAGTGGTAAGAAGAGAAGTCATCAATAGAGAGAGCAGAAACAGAGGATGGCTATGGTAGAAAGTGAAGAGAAGATGAAACCAAGGGAACTTCAAACAGGCATAGTCGGAAAGAACCTGCTAACACAGACCTTGCATGCAAGAATACTAGGAATAGAACATACAAAGTATGCAGAGCAAACTTTCTGTGGTGGAGGTCATCACCACACAGAGAAATGGTAAGGGAGGGAATTTAGGCATGAAGCAGGAGCGGGGGAGCGAAGTGTGGAGCTCATCAAACAGCACCCAAAATAGCACCTGCAAATGGGCCAAGCACAAAACAAGTTAAAGAAGGAGGTGAAGAGGAAGGTAGAAGATGGGCAGTGGTGAAAACCCAATGGAACAGTCAAAAGAACCAAAGGTACTTAGATACATAGATATATGAACATATGATTTAGCCATGGCAAGAACCAAGACGTGGCGTGGTGACAAGACTCTTAAGAGTTGGATGGGAAAGCAGCAAAAGCGAAGAGCATCTTAGTTGCTTTATACCCAAAAATCTTTGCACGCAGAAGTGAGCAAGCACCAGAGAAAAAACATTAAAAACCAACTCATTCTTCGAAAATATGTCCATCTTCCTCACACCAGAGTATGGCTCGTCCCGGTGTTGAATTTCTGTGAAGACTATAGACTGCTGCTGCTGCCGCTTCTGTTCATCCGTAGGATTCGATGAGTTTGCGGGGAAGATTTGTGGGGTGGGGACATTAGAAGAGTGTTAAAAGATAGGAGGGGTTAGAAAAAAGTCTGCAACCTGCATCAACTATTGGGGACCATTCTCCATGCAAAATACAAGCAACAGATCCAAAATACCGGTTTTTCTTACAAACATGTGAAACAAGTAGACAAACAAAGCAATAGACACAACACAGTTCCAGATTTTCAAGCATCCCCTAACAGCATTTGACATGTAAAGCACCAGCGGAAGAAAAACACCCTAAACCCAGCTCTCTTGCTAGTATAAGCAGGCCTGAGACAGATTTATGTACTCTGCTCAAAACCCATTTGCCATTGAAGATTTTGCTCCCTTACCCTCTCTCTCTCTAATCCTCTTCTTCTACCATCTAGTACAAGTACTTGGTATGTGTGTATTATACTGAAAAAGTGACCTAGAGAGGAAAAGGACCGGCACACACAGGCACAGCTGTGTTTCTGAGGAGGTAGTAATTGCCAACAGAGCGTGTTATCGCAGCATTCTGGGTTATATTGGGGTTTGGACATTGGACCACCCTCTCAAAAGGATAAGATAGAGAGGTTTAAGCACTTTTAAGAGCAATGCCGAATGGGGTTTAGATGAGAGGTCCCTCTCATATTGCTGCTGCAATTGTTTGGACTTTGCCTCGTTCTCTTCCTCCCTACTCTCTAGAGTTAGAGGCCCTCTCTTCTCGTCTTCTACCATAACAAGCAGGCTTTTGCATTAACTGCTCTCGGGTGCTAACCATCAATGGAGATAAAGAGCTATTAGGTGATATCCATCAAATGGATGGAGACTTGTACCCATTTCTTTCATGGCTTGTGAAATGAGCTCGTACTCTTTTGGTCTCTGCTACTGTAGCATCTTAAACTGGTGATCATTTGCCCGGTACATAGCCACAAGATGAACTTGTGGTTTGCTGGCAGTCGAGCATTGTTTCATCCTGGCCTACTTTGTAAGTACCCAAGTTGGACTCACAACCCTTTCTCAGCTCCCAACATCCCCTTAATCATCAAAGCAGCTTGCTGCATGCAACACACCTCAGTCCAGGACGTAAAATTTAAGTTTGCAAGTCTGAATTGCAAGAGCTGTAAGATAAAAAATGGTCAATTTCAGAAGCAGCCAGCCACAAATGACTGACAAAGGAAGATGTCCATGACATTCACCAGAATCTAAAGATGTGAACATTGCTTAGTGGTAACTTTGAAACAATAACCATCCTGAGAAGAAAACAGAAGAACCCAAAAGAATTGGAGAAATCTACAAATTGTTTTAAAGACAACTGCAAACCTAGCCTGAAATTTCATTTTCATGAAATGACCAACAATTTACACATGTACAAAATTCACAGAATCACCACCTATGTATTGATCCCCGTGCTATCCAGCAATGCCATGCAAAAAAACTGGCTGACTATTATGTTGTAAAAAATGCCCATAGCTATTAACCAATAGATGCATTGTGTTTTTGCAAGTAATCTTCTGATTCTTTCACAAAGTTAAGCTCTTCGATTTTATACACACCAACGTCCTCATGCCTCCGTCAGTAATATCTATGGCATCCTCAATTTTTAGCTGTCACAGGCACAAGTCAAATGTTAAGCAAATAATTACATAAAAGCTTCTTATTCTGTTCATAAGAAAAAGATACAGAAATTCGAGATCCCACTCTAGTCAGCCTAAAAAAATAAGGGCACGTCATTGATTTTCAATTTGATAAAAAACAACAATTAGGGGGTTGCAATTACGGATTTAAAAGATAGATGAATAAGAGGGTTGTTTTACATGTGGGAGGGAAGAAAATAAGGAGGACTTACTTCCTCTAGACATCTTTTTGCGACAAAATATCAGTGTGAACTCCTCAAGCGCCTTGTTCTTGCAGCAGAACTATTCATAAGAAATGAAGACATTTCAGTTCCCACCCAGTAAAGCACAAACACAGATGCAACATGAATGCAATCTGAGTCTTCAAACAAGCAAAACAATATACATCTAACAATAATTTCATGATAATCTACAAAACTTAAATTACTCTACACTCACAGCAGATTATTAGTTACAAGAGAAGTCCAAAACCTAAGTCGTCTTCTCTTGAGAATCAGATAATGTTCAACATACTCGTAAATCACCATTTAACCTTAAAACACAAACATTTATGCTAACCAATTGTTCTTGCAGCAGATTATCGTCCCACAAAAAAATAAATTTCCTAGAATTAATTAAAGAAAAGAAAATTAAGAACAAAATAAAAATAATCGACTTAACTAAATGAAAAAGTTATAATAATAAAACTTGTTATAAGGTCGAATTTCCCTTAACATAAGTTTAATATTCATTACAACTCTTATCTTTTACTCTCTTGAATTGTTGATCTAGGAGAATTATATGATATAGTGTCTCCCACTCCTTCATGCATCTATTATTTCGCTTCAATTTCTACCTTCTTATGATAATTGATTAATCAACATATTAACGCATTAAAATTTGCCTTACACTTACATACAATATTTTGTATCTCCAAACCACAATAATAAACAAGTCAAGAGATTTATTGTATAATGAATTATCAATGACTAATCTAACTGATTTCTCCCAAAATCTAATTAAACCTCATGATTTAAGTAATGAGTGATCAGTCTACTTTTGGCGTTAAGAATATGATAATTCAAACAATCCAATTTAATAAAAAAGTAAGAGATTGAAATGAATTCAATTAAACCATGTTAAGTTCCATTCTTTTTTAGAATAAAATAGAGGATTACTCTATAATAAAAATATAAAAAATTATAAATAAGAAACTACTTCTCATTATAAAAGGAAAAAATTATAAAAACTAAAACTAATTCAAAGCCAAGAGTTCACCCTTCTCCTCCCAAATAATAAATGACCACCTCTTTATGATACCCAAGAGATACAACAATTCGATGAAGGACTACACGAAACAATGTAGTCTAATTAATTATGATGTCCAGTCAAGTCTCAAACTCATCGATATATGGAAATGTAACCAAAACTATGTATATTCATCCTTATTAAGCTTTGTCAACACTATAAATTATATCCATTAATGGGTGGGGCCCAATTCCATGACCAATAATTTCTAAGCTTCTTTGTTTTCAATATTTTTTTACATTAAAATCTAAAATTAAACATATCGCATAAAATATTAATTAACAAAAAAAATAAAGTAAAATATCACCTAATTAATAATATTTATACATCGGATTTATAAAATCACAATAAAAATATGGGTAAATATTATATATTTAAACGCTTAACACACACCCAAACTTAAACTTTTGTGCATCATGAGCAAAACATCATAATAAAAAAAACAAAATTTACTATGCAAAAATATTTAGCCCCTATTTTGTTCTCATATACTCCTAAATCAAACCCTCAAGAGTCAACAATATGTCAATTAAATCATAAATCCCTTTCATCAATCACACCTAAAAGAAGCCTCCCTGTACGTGTGTGATAGTCTGTTAGCTTATCATTATCATATGCAACCAAGAGAATACAATCAAGTACATGCTTAAATATCTTTACTTTTCGCTCCCATCTCCACTAATGTAAGCAATGTCAATTTAATGGAATCAATAGGTCTTTATAGATTATCATGGAGCTAGGGGATAGGGACCAAAAATAGGATAAATAGAATAAAAGATCAGAGGCTTATATGCACCCTAGCATTAAAAATCCTTTTTAAATCCTGACATATATGTACAATAAATCTCCAAATAACGTAACAATATGACACAAACTTCTTTAAATATAGTAGTGAGTTGACTCAATATAAGAATTAATTTTGCTTTGATTTTTTATTGGTTACCTATTGCATTTTTTTTCTTTTATTTCAAACCAATAGAAGTCCATTGCTTCATCTTATACATACTCGTGGAGGATCATTGCCTCATCTTTGTTTTCTTTACTTTTTTTCCTTTTTTCTTTTACTTTTTTTTTTTTTACAAAACAAAGTGCCAGGAAAATCCACACTAACTACTCGATCATCACTCTATGAAAAACGATGCCTCACCCCCATACTACTCAAAGTTTCATCCCCGTTAGAATTTAGAACGAATTCAAAACACTAGGGTGTTAGGACTCTCAAGCAACCAAATATATTTTTAATAAAAAGAACAAGGCTAAAAATAAAGGTAATCAAACGAACATATATAATAAAGGCCATGACATTGTGTGGAGAGGATAATTCATATTAGGTATGCTTGAAGAAAGACCCAGACTCATCAAAAAGAATTACCTATATCATTTTCCATCTACATGACAAGCCAAATATTTCGTCTCAAAAGTCACCAGGGCAAATTCTAAAAATCATGACCATCATGTATAATCGTTATTGCAAAATATTTATTAAAATCATCGAAACTAAAAGATTGTGAAAATAATATAAAGTAGAGAACCAACTCTCGAATACAATCATTTACTCAATTCATCCTTCATATCAATTATTCAAGTTTTTCTAAGAAAGATAAGACTGATTCACATATATCTATCATTGAAATAAGAGACTAATATGTTGTTGCATAATAAAATTATTATACTAAACTACACTATATATATAAATCGAGCATGAATAATATGTTGTTGCATATCTAAATCTAAATATGAGTCGAGCATGAATAATATGCACAAAATTAAGGCACCCCTCCACACTTAAACTAAACATTGTCCTCAATGTTGAAAAAAAAAATAAAGAGAAAGAAATGAAAGAGAACTCTCTCAACCAATTAGTTGATGCATGATTATCATGAATAACTGAATTTGTACATGACCCATTTTTTAGTTGCCTCTTAAGAAGTGTTTGGTTTAACGTCTACAGCTGGACGCCTATTTCTCATTTTTTATTTAATGTGATGGAAGACTTCCAAAGTTATTCCCCTTCATAGTAGTGTTTCAGTTTACATCCATTGACTTTAAATAATTGATCTCCTTGTTCAGTCGTAATTTTAATTGCACCGTGCAGAAAAACTGTTTATGTAAGGACTAGACCATATTGATTTCAATTTTTCTTTAAAAATTTTTAACCTTGAGTCATATAACAATACCTTTTGTTGTGGAGAAAATGGTTTTCAAGCAATTCTTTGATCATGCCATGTTGTGGATTTTTCCTTATAGATCTTGGCATTTTCATAAGAAGCTCTTCTAATTTCTTCTAATTCAATAACCATCTTTTTCACATCAATATCTTTTTCACAAAGAGAATTTATGGCCTTATATAATGAATCACTCAACTGATCCCCTTTGTACATTATTTTATCAAATAGTTCAATTTTAGAACAATCATATGTTGCATCCGAGCAATTCATAGATTTAAAAATGTTGTATGTGACATATTCGTTGTTTACCTTAAGTGTAAGTTTTCCAGTGGCTACGTCGATCAGTGTTCTCTCAGTTGCTAATAACACTCTCCCAACAATGAGTGTTATATTATCATTCATTCCTTCCATTTTGAGCACCACAAAATCTGTAGAAAAGATAAACTTGTCAACCTTTATTAAAACATCTTCAATGACTCCTTTAGGATATACCAATGACCGATCAGCCAACTGGAATGTGATATTCGTAGGAGCAATGTCTTGGATCCCTAACTTTTTGAAAATGGAAAAAACATAAAATTAATGCTAGAACCTAAGTCGTAGGAAGCATTACAATGAATATCTCCTCCAATTGAACATGGAATCAAAAATTTGCTTGGGTCTTACATTTTAAGAGGTAGTTTTCTTTGGAGGACAACACTACATTCCTCTATCGTGACCACAACTTCACTTTCATCTAGTCTCATATTCTTTACTAGAATATCTTTCAAGTATTTTACATAATTAGACATCTGTTTAAATATTTCAGCAAAATGTATGTTAATTTGTAATTTCTTAAATATATCAAGAAATCTTTTTGAAGTTTTATCACTTTTTTTCCTCATTCTAGAAGGAAAGGGTACTTTTTTTTCAACCTTTTTCTGTATGTACCCCATCTTTCCCTTTCCTTTTTCTTCCGAGTAAGCCAACCAATGTAATGGGTTTATGTTTATTGTTTGGCTTTTCATTTTTTTTCCTTAACTTCATTGGGCTGAAATAGTTCCTGGAAAGTAAGACCACTCCGGGTTCTTAAGGCTTTGCAATGCTCTTGACCATCTTTCCTTGATTGTTCTGGTTGGTTGGGAAGTACACCCTTGGGTCACTCACTTAGTTCCTTATTTAATTGCAACATAACTTATTGTATAAATTGTTGTTTTTGTTGTTGCTGATTCTACATAAATTGTTACATAGCTTGTTGCATAAAATTGAACATTTGGATCAAACTCAGTTGCTGTGGTTGAAAAGGAAGTGAAGGAGGTCAAGAATGTTGTGATGGTGGTGGTGGATTATTGAGGACAACAGTCGATTTTGCTGAATTATTCCATAAAAAGTTGGGGTTATTGTGCCAGCTCGAATTGTAGGTACTAGAGTAGGGATTGTTGTTCCTATGAAAGTTGCCTCTGTAGTTAACTTGATTTGTTACATTGACTTGTAGAATGACCTTATCCACACCATTCAAACCTTGGCTCCACAACATTAACCTGTCCCTGCATATTAAGATTTTGAACTTGATTAACTAAATCACTAAACCTGAGCAGATAAAGCAGTAAGTGCATCTAATTCTAAAACTATGGTAAACCTCCTTGTGTGCCTTTCTTTTGTTGCATGATGGTTGATAGGAACCATCAATTCTAACAGTTGAAAAGTTTCATGTGGGTTCTTCTTAAGAAATGATCCATTGGCCGTCGCATCAACTATGTTCTTTATTTGCCCCAACAACCCGTTATAGAAAGTTTGGAGTTGCATCCATCTTTCTATGCCATGGTTGGGACACTTTTTCAACAATTCTTTAAACATTTTCCATGCCTCAAACAGAGATTCACCATCAAAATACAAAAAAGATAAAATTTTGTTACATAATCTACCGGTTTTAGAAGGAGGAAAATATTTTAACAAAATTTTTTAGACAATTCATCCCAAGTGTTAATTGCATCTAATGATGGCAACCACCCTTTCGCACTTCCTATTAATGGGAATGGAAATAAGCGAAGGCAGAGAGTGTCACCTGAGACACCATATTGCTTATGCATATCACAAACCGATAAAAAATCGATGATATGCCTATTATGATTTTCAATAGGCAATCCACTAAATTATCCTATAGTTTATAACAGGTTAAATAAAACTGGTTTAAGCTCGAAGTGGGTCACATCCACGGGTGGTGTAATAATACTAGGTTGTAACCCTCTTACAAGAGGTACAACCCAATCTTGGATTGCCCTGTTGTCATCATTGGTTACTGCTATAACTGGTATAAGTGGAGGCATTTGTTATTGTTGTGGTTCCATGGCTTCTTCTTTTATTGTTTCTTGTGCTCTTCTTCCAGCGGCACACAAGTTTTTCAAATTTCTTTCAATCTTTGGATCATAAGAAAACAAGGGTGACCACACTAATCGATGCATAAACAAATGACAACAAGGAAGAAGACAATGATATAGTATTTTTTTAAAAAAACACTAAAATGTAAGAAGAAAAGAAAAAAATTCTAATCCTAAATTAACTTAAGAAAATTTGAACTCGCCGGCAACGACGTTAAAAACTTGTTTGATTAATTCAATAACATGCAAGTATACAAGGTCGAACAAGTAATATAAGGATGAGCTTGAATATAGTCCCACAGAGAAATGAAGACATTTTAGTTCCCACCTAGTAAAGCACAAACACAGATGCAACATGAATGCAATCTGAGTCTTTAAACAAGCAAAGCAATATACATCTAACAATAATTTCATGATAATCTACAAAACTTAAATTGCTCTACACTCACAGCAGATTTTTCAGATTATTAGTTACAAGAGAAGTCCAAAACCTAAGTTGCCTTCTGTTGAGAATCAGATAATGTTCAACACACTCGTAAATCATCATTTAACCTTAAAACACAAACATTTATGCTAACCAATCTCCAAATTCCAAAGAAGGATCAAGTATCAGCAGAAGTGACAGAAAATGTCTACTAAAAAATAAAGAACAAACTATAACTATTTGATGATGTAAATGACTATAAAAAGAAGCATCACTTAACAAATATTTGACCACTGATGTTGAGTGAATCTGCATTAATCTTCAATCAGAACCAGAATTTAACACATTTTCATTCTAACCAAATATCTATAACTAACACATTACACATTTAGAAACAACTGTTAATGCATTAATACCGCCTAGCACAAACAAAATGCTTACATAGTTGAGCTTCGTAGATTATATTGTCAGTGCATCTCCCTCCTCTTCTTTCCCTTAGTTGTAACTTCGCTTTCATCAGCGTCACCCTCCGCTGGCATAGTATTAAGTTGCCCATTATCATTAGTCTATTTATGGCGGTCATCCGGTAAATCAGTTAGCATTTTCTCATTACTTCCTCCTCTAGAGTTGGCAAGAAGTGACTCAGATGTATTCAGTGATTGAATGTTTAATATTTTGTTTATGCTTTTATTATATTTGAGCTGATGTGAGGTAATGAACAACATGATGATGTGATGAACTGCTAAAGCGTGACGCCATGATGTGAAAAATGAATAGAGGGCACAAGTGGGCTGAGACCCAATATTCGGAGAAAGTTACTTACAGTAGATTAGAATCAAGTGTGAATAAAGTTGTTAATTTTTGATATATATATTTGTATATGTTGATGTGACAGGGTGGCCCCTAATTGCATTTTTAGGGGAAACTCTGTCTGTTATACTTTAGACTTTCATTAACCTTATTGTAACTGGTGTGTGATTGATTGTTGCGTCATCCATGTAGTATCCTACTATGGTTTTACGCATTCATGCATGTATGATAAGTTGTATCTTTATCTTAAGACGCCGAGATTGGATCCGTACGAGTTAGGTTCGGGTTAGCCGACCTAACCGGGGCATGTAACATGCCGGTTCGGTTCACGAGCGTG
>JAVDBV010049963.1:0-16707 GCA_032619315.1 Piper longum
TATATATATAATTAAACACATATTAAGGGTAGTGGGAGCAACTATTGACACAGGCCCTGCCTCTCTACAAGCAGACCAACCAAGAAGACAAAACGCGGCTTTAATTTGCCATATCAATTTTGTTATTGTTAGGCTATCTTGTCCCGTTTCCAAAACTTAGATGGATCCAATTATATCTTATATTACGTTTTCAAGTTCAAAGTCAAATTAACTGTTTAGCACTTGTTTAAGTGAAGGCGAAATATTGTTCAAATATATTGTGCGTGAATGCACCCTGCAGCTCAACTTATAATACATTGCTCATGATGGAGTGGAAACGGCTCTATGTCGGCTCTTAACTGGCTCCAAATAACACATGCTAAAAGTCCTACTATATTTTCATCATTTTAGCTAAATTTCATGAAGAAAATCTAGTTTTCTATAGTACAAATTGAACTCTGAGTTGGGCCGAATCGGGCATTAATTACAAGCCAAATTTTGCTCCAAATTTTGGCTTCAAATTAAGTTTTCACCTAGCCAAATCAAGCTCATCCATGATTCCATGCCCCCAAAACCCTACCCTTGCCACTTGGTACCTAAATCACAATCCACAAGGCCAATCCATGAAAAGCCCAATCAAGTACCAACTGAAGCCCGTGATTCAAAACTTGCCAGGCCCATTAAGGCCCATATCCAACAAACCCACCATCTAATAAATAAATGTTATTATTGATCCGACGAAGACGGCGAAGTAGACGGCGGTGATGGAGGTGCCCACCTCCTCAGCTGCATCGCCGGCGGCGCCGCCCCGAGGCTTGGATTCCGGCGTTGGAAGCTCCGACACCCGTCCACTTCCTTGTCTTCGTCCACGGCCAAAGACGCCTTCTTTCCCGCCCAAAGGTCGCGCCTTTCCCCGCCGGCGGCTTCCGCCGCTTCTTCTCCGCCCTTCGAAACCGATGCTACTCCGCCTTAGCTCGCTCTTCTCCTTGAGGTGGAAGGGTCGGTATCGTGCTTTCCACTGTGTGAACTCGTGTTGTAGTGCTCCTTGTTGATTCAGGTGTGGATGTGGTTTCCTGTCTACTGATTATGCACCATGAATGATGTTTTTTAGCTAGTGTTTAATTATGCCTCGGTCATGAGTCATTTTGATTTCTTACGGATGAGTTGAAATTTTGTTTTGGTTTTCTGAATTATTCAGTGGAAAATTGGTTGTACGAATGCATTTCTTAAAATCATCTTTATTGATATCGCCTGAATGCATGGGAGCTGTTCCTTTGATGAAGAAGATTGGTTGTGCGTATGCATTCACTGATCGAAATCGTTTTTTTTTATAATGTTTGTATGCATGGGAGCTGTACCTTTTATGAAGAAGATTTGTTGTATGAATGCATTTATTAATCAAAATTACTTTTTGTCCTCACGAATTCGAATCACGGTGTCAAGCAGTCATTTTATGAAACTCTCTGTCTTCGTCTTCCACTCCTGGTTCCTTGCGGATTTATATCGTTCTGGCAACCGACATGCATTCAATGTAGGTGCGACTGATTTGCTCCCTCATATTCTACCATGTTGCAATTTGTAAGCGAACTCTGGAGGCATTACATTGTACATACATTATTATCCCGACTCCTCATCTTGAGGGACTCCGAATCCTTCATCACAAAACTTGCCACAAAGTAGGACTCAGCCCTTTCTCCTTAAAATTCTCTTTACCTCTCTCCCACCCTCGCTCTGGGGCTTGCAGCGTTCCAGATGCTAGAGCTGGATTGTGCAAATTGGAGTGATCCTGTATATTTAGACCTTGCAAGGTACTTTGCTCATTTTAAAGCCCATTGGCTCTTTTGTTTGCTAATTATGATGGAAATTTTTGTGAGCCTTTTTTTTTTGTCGATCAAGTTTAGCTCAGTCAGAGATGACGGTTTCTGTCCTGCTGAAACATTTGCAATGTGGTTTCAGCTTTCTTCTGATGCAAATTATTGTTTGGACTTTCTTGTAGGAAGGGTGGCGGAGAGGAGGAGAGGATGCTGGTCGTCTTTTTTAACAGGGTGAGTACATCTGATAGCATTTTTCAGAGCATAAATTTTTTTTGTCTTTGGATATCCCTTTGGGTGAGTTGAGAAATTATTTGGCTATAATTATATATGGTGAGTAGAACGTGGGATGTCCTCTCTGTTTTTAACCTTTGTTGTCACATTCAGATTGGTTGGCCAACGTCACTTCCCACTAGTGAAAAGGAGAACTTCATGAAGAGTGTTTTACGAGAGAAGGTAAACATACAGTAGATGCTTCTTAATTTTCCATTGCCGACTTTTCCAATTGAAGCAGTTCATTTACTACAAGTCAGCCAAAATCATCTAGTTTAAGTAGGATAATATCACTTCTCTGCCAAAATTTATTATCTGAAGTTGACTATGATCTTATTATCTTGATGCAATTCTCTAACTTTGAATTAATAATTAAACATCATTTGTGTACGTCCAAACTGAATAACTCAGTGAATAGGAAAAGGTTCATCAAAATCTTATCGCTTCTGTTGCTTCGGGCAGTTTCCAGAGGGCAAACATTTTTGAGTATCAAGATTGAAAGTTGCTGAGCATAAATCAGGTACACAATTTTTCTCAGTACAAGTTTTTTTATCATGTCCTCCTGAAAATTTTGATCATGTTCTGTCTCATAAATAGAATCAAAGAGCGCTTGGTGGTGGTACTGTCAGTCCTAATTTTTGTATCTACTTAGTGCGATACTTATTTCTTTCCAGATAATTATTCATGTCTTATTTCTGTAGCTTCCATTTAGGCATTGGCCTTTTTCTTCATAGACCTAATGATTTATCCTTTCCTATAGAGGAAAGCTTTGGATGAGTATGTAATCACGAAGAAGTTGCCCTTACGTCCTGGAGTAGAAGAGTAAGTTTTTTGCTTGTTCTTTTCATCAATGAAATTAGACAATAAAGAGGAAGACAATATTTGAGATCTATTCTTCAATTATAATTATATTAGTTCTTAAGTTCAGGCTTCGGGATTAATAGAAATTTAATAGAAATGTGTCATTCCAGCTCTTTGAGTTTATTTAAGCATTATGCACCAGCTCAAGTGTGTGCTCTAACAGTTTCACATGCCTTACACTTTGTCACAATCGCAGAGTATGAATAATTATGATCTCATTCTGACCTGCTACTGTCTTATTGTGGCAAGAGTGATCATGCCAAGAGTCTGTAAAAACAATACTTAAAAACTCCATACAATAGTGTGTGCTTAAATCGATGATGTGGTTGTATTATTAGATTTTCTCCTTCAACTGCACTTTACATGTCTGTATTCAGAACTTGCTATCGATTATTATCATCATATTGTTACAATGTTTGCAGATTCATTGATAGCGCAATTAACAAAGGAATACCTGTGATAATGTTGACTGCTTACAGAAAAAATGGAGAGAAGATAGCATGGTTTGTTTGGATACTCTTTACATACATAGACTTCAATTTGGTACTCACGTCATCATTGTTTCTTGCATGCTTAGGGTCACTACACTCAATGACCTGAAAATACTGAACAGAATAAGTTTGAAGGCTGTCATTAGTGGTCCTCTGTGATGTGGAATAATGAAATAAGGTCGCTTTCCTTTCATCATAGAAAGGAACAACGAAGTCTTTTATGGTCCTGACGTGAGGACACTCGGAAAGCATTTGCACCATAATTGATTTTTCTGCAAAGTGTTGTTTAGGATTCTAAATGGCTAGGTGGGTTACCTTCGTGCAATTTTGATATTCCTTTCTTAATTGATGACTGTAACTGTGCAACTTGGAACTGAACGAATTTTAAAGATAAAGATAATTGGCCTGAAGGAGATGGAAGAAAGCCTATATAGACAGCTTATATCTAATAATGGAATTTCTTCTTCCCTGGAGGAGCAGCTAGCTGAAGAAGTGAATAAAGCAGGTGATTGTTGCGCTTGTCTCATCCTTTCTTATAATGTTTCAACTTCGAAGACACTTTTTTGCTTGATACAGCTTCTTGCTAGTGAAGTTTCTTCTTTACTCAAACTAAGTGTTGATATTGATACTAGCGTTGGTGAAAGGTAATATGCTTTCTCGTGAATACGTGTATCTTCAACTTGCCTTCGGATGCCTTACTACTTCTTGGACCGAATAAGAGATATCTTGCATAATTTGTCTTTGAAATGTGTGCTTCATAAGATTTAACATGATTCTGGAGCTTGGAAAAGATTGTTTGTACTTTGCGCACCGGAGCAGAATTTGCAGGTATACCTATTCAAAATTGTGTGCTCATAGTCGGAAGCAAGTTGGTAGTGCTTGGGGCAGAACGCATAGGCATGCCATGGTTAGTGGTCAGGAATAGGTAATGTCCCTCGTTAATAATTTCTCATTATTATTATTGGGCAGAATGAATCTATTAAAAGTTTTATTTTCCCCAGTGTGGTTGAATGGCTAAATAAAATGAAGCTTTTCTAAGACTTGCCTTTTCTTTCCACATAAAAAACGTGGGAAAGCAATTTTTTGTATGGCCTTCATGAGCGAGTGAGATTAATAATCCTAGCAATTACCAAGATCATTTCTTCAATTTGGATGAAAGGTAAACCAAAACGAACTTGGATGGGGACTATCAAATTTTACTGTCAAGATTTGAACTTTGATATGTTTTACAATCATATGGAATGACGGGATTAAATCTATGTTCCGGACCACCAATTCACTTTTTCTGAAGTTTGAACTGTATGTGCCATGTATAAGCTAAAGTGCTTCACAAATCTTGCAGCTTTACTTCCAGAGCTGAGTTTCCTTCGGCCAGAGCAATCATGGATGGTTTTGGAGGTGCAGATCTTTCAAACTCCAAGATTCTGCAGAAGCGATGGTCTTAAAATATGAGAAATACATCTTCTGTATACAGCAGTTATCAAACTTGTCGACAAAATTTGAAATTCATGTTAAAACCAGGCGTCTTTGCAGAAGCCCAATTTACTGGAAATCATGTTATCTTCTGATTGTCAAAAAGTAGTGCCATTCTAGTTTCCTGCTACTATGGTTTCAATCATAAACGAACCCAAACACGGGGTTTTATTTGTACTTAAAAACGGCAACAATACTATTACAGGTATATATCTCATTGACTGAGTTTTGTGTTTTCATCTTTCATGCGTGGTTACAACTCAGCGAAGATAATTATTAGCTACAAACATGAACTCTGCCATTCGTCTTGAATAATCTCTGAACTTGCTGGATCCCATTGAATCACTTCCAGGTAATGCAAAGCCTTTAGTTGCAGTAAACACCAACTAGAGCTGAAGAACTTTTTTCCAGGATGGTCTGTTGCTAATCTCTTCCCACCATGCACTCACATGTTTCCTTTCCTTGAGCATGTAAGCCAATCCAATATCATTCACAACATAGTGAGTAAATGGGAGATGAGTAAGATCAGCCAAGCTATAAAAATCCCCAGCCAGGTATTTGCTCTTCGAGAGCCGCTCTTCATATACATCCAACACTTTGGCCAGGTTATCTTTACTCTGCTCAACAAGCTTTTCGTCGATAGGACGACCCAATTTAGGGTGAAAAATAAGGTGAAGTACCAGGTTGTAAACATGGGGGTGGTAGTTCTGTGACTCCACTTCCAACCATTGCTCCACGAAGGCCCTTTCCTCTAGTGTCTTGCCAAGCAGGTTGCAACCTTGATTAGCGTACTTCTCTGAATAGTATCGAATAATTGCTCGAGACTCTGCATGTTATTAACAAAAGGCATCAAAATTAACAAGTCTATAAATATCATGGACGCGAAAATTCCAACAGTGAATTTATTTTCATTTACCATAGAGAAACATGTCTCCATCCTGGACAACAGGGACTACTCCAAAAGGCTGCAGCAATACATAATAGATCAGAGCTCCGATCGACCAAATGCATAGATGGAGCTCGTAGATGATAAAGGGTGAGAGATGAAATAAAAGTTAGACCTGTAGCTTCAAGAACTCTGGGCTCTTGTTTTCCCCTTTGAGCAAGTCGACGGGAGTGATGTGGAAATCAACCTCTTTCTCAACAAGGCAGGCCAGGACTCGCCTGGTTGCAGAGGCATAAGCAGGGCCATGAATCTCCACCACCATTATCAACGAGTCTCAGAGCTACAATAGCAAGTAATGAGGTGGCGGGCTGGTGCGTATGATCAGATAAAAAACTAGTAAATATATACAAACGGGATGCGCATCCGAATGCCAGATGCTTTTGTCTAACACGGATTTCTAGTCTACGAGTCTATCCACTCCAAGTCAATCCATGTTTGATCATGGAGCCATTGTCACCATCCACGAGTATCTCGTGGGATGGATTCAATTCAATTAGAAGAACGAACAAAATTGATCAGTGAGCCGTCGCTTAAAGCTTCCAATTATTCTGAACCACGCCCACCAAATTTGCCCGATCGAAACGCCAAGTCGATGTCTAAGTCAAGCCCACAAAATATGACTGAAATATTACATGTCCGTTTATCTGATTACACATCAGTTCGCACGCTTGTGAGCTTAAAAAATAAAAAAAATTAAAAAAATCACATTAAATTGACAAATTAAATTCACTAATAAATATAATTACATGTACAATAAATTATGATAAATACAAAATTTTTTTTACCGTGTCAATCTACTTTAACGATATATACAAAATTTACAATTTCATTAATTCAGTGGGTGGGGCACCGGGTGCGATGCTGAACGATTTTACCTTTACCTTGTAAACAGAACTTGGGTTTTATTGGGAAGAAGAGGTGGCCCTCAGTTTGGATGTATGTAAATACTGGCCCCCTAGAACAGACCAACGAGCCATAACATTAATACCAATCATCAAAAGGCCGCCGCCGGGGTGACCGACGCCGGAGACGGTGGTCAGGCAGGTCCGGAGGAGATTGGTAGGCTGAGAAAGAGGGGAGGGGTTTGAAGTGGTAGCGACGTTCAGATTGAAAACTGTATAGGTTGCCATTATGGAGGGTTAAAAAACAACCTCCGATCAGAACCAGAGTTTGCGCAAAGGCTCTAGTCTTCTTCTCCACATGCTCGCCCGTTTCCAGAGCCCCAATCCCAATGCACCCCTGCCAACCTCAGGCGTCTGCTTACCGTCCCCGGCTCCGCCGCCGCCGGGGTTATTGGTCATCCTAAAAGAGCAGTGATGATATAATTCAGGGCTACCTGCTGGGCCACAAATTGTACAGTAGAGCAACTTATTAAATGTTCTTTTTTGGGCCACAGTGAAAGTTCAATTGCCCAAGACGCACCCGTTGCACAATAAAGATAAAATGCTAGCGACAAGCAATACTCAAATGTTTCCAGTGACGATGAACACATCAAAAAACTCTTCTCTTTAAGTAGTAAATCTTGGGAGTTTTGGGATATTATGACGCTGAAATACAGCAAAAGTTTAGAGTTTGTTTCCTGTCTGTATATTTGACAGCAGCCATGCAAGAAGGTGACATGTCCACAAGATATTGGTCCCTCTTGTTACCTTTTTTTTTTATAGTTTATGTAGTGTGATATCCGATCAACTTACAAGAGCATTGGCAGTTTCAGAGGCCGACTCCAAGTCAAGTTTCCTTCAAAGCATTCCACTGGGTGAAATCTTCGACAGGATACACATACTGCGACCGGGTTTTGGCTACCTTTCCAGCTACAGCGCAACCCTGCATCTTAGCTGAGACATAGACGGTGCACGGAGTTTGCATTTCATTCGACAGGATGAGAGGAGTGGGATATGGTGAATGCCCTCGCCCACAAAGTTGGTTGTTGTTTCCTTTCCCCGGAGAGCCATATTGAGAGCCTTCTCCCCTGTAACTGCTGCTACTCAGGTCCGAAGCCGGGGACTCATCGAATTCGAATCGAACCGACCTTATCTGAGACGCTCTCCTCTCACATGTTTCCAGCTCCCTGGGCATAGAGCTGTGGAAGACATACAGAAAACAAATCAGTTGGCAAAGAAGCTGTTTCCACTTAAAGGATTTGCATGGAAGAATTGGCAGTGTGACCGTGTCAAAAGTGAAGGACACTTTCACAAAGGTTCAACCATGAACTAGCTATAGCTGAAACAAACTAACTATATATAAAATTTCCATCACTATATAGTAAATCAGGTGCTGATCAAAGAGATATATATCTAGCGCCTACCTCTCAATAACGTGCTCAGAGGAAGCTGATTGGCCTTCAATTGGAGAAACTGACTTTTCTTTCATTGACAATTCTACTTCTTCCCTCTGAAGCCAATCGGGTGGTTCAGCAGCCTCATCAGGCAAATTAACAACATGCTGACATTTGTGTGTAGTTGTTGAAACAGTTTTTTCAGCCAACAAATTCTTGATCTCTGGAACAAGATCATCATCCGAATCAGCGGTCAGTGCAGGCTTACATATTAGAGAAGAACGTTCATTTTCTTCCATTATCTTCTTTGGCTTTTCAACGCCAATCTCAACTGGAAAAAGAGTTTCTTGATCAAGTGATTGGTCACGGTAGCTGGAAGAGGCCCCAGCAGTGGCGGAACCATTATCCGAAGAAGCACCCATATTAATAATGCTCATAGCAGCATTAGGACTCATACGATGCTTCTTAAGCTCAGCAGGTGATTGGGATAGCGTCCCCCAAGCCTTGAGAAGTTCAGCCTATAACATTTTGATTTGGTTCAAATAAGGATAAGCATGTAAATCCATGAATTGGATGCTCTGAAACAATACAGCATCAAAGAATTTCACCAATTCACAACAGAAAAGCATAAATAGAAGCAAGGGGGGAAAAAAGCAGATATTTGCAGACCTAATTACTGTAACAAACCAATCGCTTCACATTTACTAATCATGTAGCGCCAGCCAAACGAAACATACATAGAGGTAACCATCAAAAACAGAGAGGCAGCAGTGTACGTTGTAGGTACGTCAAGATGAAGCAATAATAGAAGAAGACAATAAAGAAGCAAGGATAATAAATGTATAAGAACATGCAGTTATAATCAGGCCTGAACTGACATGAAACTGCATAACTAGTTAAACATCATTAAGGGTAGAGAAAGCAACATTAGCAACACCTAGCCCTGAATTGTTAAAGAAAACAAGATCCACTCACAGTACTTGTTGAAACAAAATTTGCGTTTCCGCAGGTAAAGTAAATGAACGTGAAACATAACGGATAATTTCGGCAGCAAGAGGTATCCTATATATTATGTTAAGGAACAAACTATCTCCGCCTCATCCCAACAATACCAAAGCTAAAATCCTCATATGGAAGCTACATCTTTCGCCCATAATTGCCAAACTCCAAATGCTCTTAACTTTCATGTTTCGATTATAGAACCCCCATGAAATGGGAAACAAAAACAAAATGAAAGCATCGACAGATTCACCTGGTCCACAAGATCCACCACCTCTTCATCAGTCGCTTCATAACGATCTGCACCGACTAAACCGCCACTTTCCAGATCCACGACATATCCGCATTCATCTGCACAACCAAGCTTCACAACAATAACTCGCCCAATACAACAACCAAAAAAATCACAAAGAAATGATCGACAAATCACCTCGACCTCGAAGGAACGGAGTCGGAAAGTAATCGGATGGAAAGTAACCCTAAAAATCAAAAACAATAACCGATCACCTTCCATTAACCACCCCCAATTAAACCAACAAAAATTGATTGCAAGAAAAAAAAAGTTGTTGCATATAATAATAATAATAATAATAATAATAATAATAATAATAATAATAATAATAATAATAATAATAATAATGATAATAATAACAAAGAGCAAACCCAATCCTGAACAGGCGAAGTTCTCCGTGCCGAACGAGGCTCGTCTGCGATTCCGAAGCAATGGAAGATGCGACCAATGTGATCCAGCACATGCTCCGAGAGGAAGCCCCACAAACTCCGCAATCGATCCATCGCAAACCATCCGAGGAGTCGGCGAAGCAAGCCTAGTTCTCGACGAGATTTCGATTTCGGCTTCGGTTTCGGTTTCATGGGAAGCGAGAGGAGAAGGGCAAGGTCGGGAAGGAGAAGAGCGAAGCTTAAAAATGGTGGGAAAAAAGGGCGCGAAATTTGAAATGTTTTGATATGCAGAACGTGCGATGGGGGCTCGCGGGCCTTCTTCAAAACTCACGGACCGGCTCGAGTTGCTTGCTCGCTGGACCAGCTCAGCTCTGGATGTCTTGGCCTGGTTCAACCCGGGGGGTTGATTATATTTGTCAAAAAAATAATTATATAATAGGGTGTCTTGTTGCTATCGAAAATTTTCCACAACAATTTTAGATAATTTTATCTTAGTTTTTGTTCCCCTACAATTATAAAAAGTTATGCTTGTCTAAGGGGGTGCATAGGGATGAATGTCAGAAAAATAATACGCAGGACTCGACTTTTTTTTTTTTCCTAACGTTTTATGAAGATTTCTAAAACAAGCATCTAACACTTGATATTTTGCCAACCTTTTGACGTACATTTTTTGTCCATCATCGTTTTCGGTTTATATTTTGACTATGAATGAGCTTAAAGCAGTTCAACCAAATGCAGGTAAACTAATATATCTAACATTTTTAAGAAGTGTTGGAGGAGTTGGATAGGATTAGGGTTTAGTATCAAAGAGTTTTGCAACGACATGATATTTCTGAGTGTTTGAAATATTCAGCTTTAGGACCCAATAAATAACTAGATATGCATGGTTAATAACAGTTATTCATTAATAAAATCTAAAAAATGTACCTGATGATATTTAATATAGGATGATTTGCTTGCACCTAATTGAGCCTTACCACTCTTTTAGTGTTTTTAATCAGACCAACTAAAAATAATAATTCGACGTGTCTCTCCGAGACAACTTTACTCTATTTATTAAATTAACAGGCTTTTTATTTTTATTTTTAACTCACGAGGCAACAATTTATTTAATGTCCCATATATGACCGCAAGAGTAACTAGAAAAGTAAGCAAACGAAATATTATTAAGACTTCCAAAAGACAAAAATTATTTAAGGGTTAACATTCCAATAAAACGCTTTATTTTCTATTAATTAATAAAATGAAAAGTAGTAATAAAGCATACGTTCCCATAATGATGACGTTGGAGCTTTTTCAATAAGGATCATTGAAGATTATTCCTTGCTTAGAAAATCAAAGAAACAATTGAAGGCCAATGATGGCTTCGGTCGAATTGTGCCTAGTCTCATAAAAGCAAAAGTTCGAAACTTTCATTTCAACATCTTGAATCATTAATCTTTTTTTTTAACGTTTCATCCACCATCCTTCAAGTTTAACACAAATAGGTTATCTGCTTGTGTAAATACCAGCATGGGCAAGAGTGGCAGATACAACAAGCAAGAGTTGAGTTCTGAATCTGCTCATCGTCCACTGCCCTTTGTACATTCACCATATATGTAAATCACTAAATTCCCAGTTAACCAGGAGATCTGGAATTTTAGAGACACTAGCACAAGCCAAAGAACATACTGGATATACGAATGTTCAAAAATTTACACTCCCGAAGATACCAAGCTTCAATTCACACTCAGGCTTTTTCTCACCTCCCAGATTCGTTCTTCTGATACAAACTATAATCTGCCTTGCCAAAAGTATTATAAACTATAAATCCTCAGCAGTGATCATACAAAGAACGTGTTGTACCAAAAACCCGGCAAACGCTTCTCTTATAATATACATGAGCAGTACTAAACAGCTATATCAGTGCGGGTTGGGAACGAGGTAGCTGTATCATTTTCTTCACCCTCATAATAAATGGGTAGTTCATTAATTACCCTCCTGAGATGAAATGATAAATAACTATAAGATAATTGCAAAATCTCTTACACAGAAGAATTGCATGGTTCAAAATAGTTTTCATGCTGCGTTGAAGAAAACTCAATAAATAACTATAAGATAGTGCACCTTGGTTGAAGCCTTTCATCTGACAGAGCTTTCTCAAGTCTCTCCTCAAAGGGGGTTGCATGCCAGCTTACTCGTTGATCCTAACAGAAAAGTGGCCAACTCTAAGACGCACATACAACCAAAGTTACAGAGGAGAAATAAATGCAAAAATTGTAAAGATACCTCTTTGTATTTAGTAGTTGAATTGGGGATACCGTTTCCATCCCACTCTTTGGGAGACACTTCAGTTTGGTCCCTATCATCCCAATATACAGCAACACCTCCAATGATGGGTCTCTCAAGATCAAGTCTTTTATCAGAACTACCAAGCCCACTTGAGATTTCCTCAACTCTAGTTGAATCAGTTGTAGCATCCTTCGACATATCACACTTAGATAAATTGTCCGCATCGTGAACTGGGTATAGGTACTGAGGTCGGACCCATGCACTCTTTCCATTACCTAAGATTTCCAACTTTGTCGGATAGACAGTTCCTGGAGTTTGCATTCCATTTGAAACGACAAGAGGAGTAGGCTTAGGAGAAAGCCTTTTTCCATCTACTTGAGCGTTCTCCTCCTCACTTCTTGGGGAGTCATACTCGCATTGAATATTATGCTTCTCGTTGCACAAATTAGGAGTAAAGTCAGTCTGGAATCTAACAGACTTCATCAAGCTCTGGTTTATTATGTTTTTTGTATGATCCTGGGGGGAGCTTCTACTAAAATAGAAAGAAAACAAGAAAATCTTTTAGTTAGATCAATCATATCCATCCTATCATCAAGAATTTTAAGCATCAATGTCTACATTGATTAAAGCATCTAATTAGCCAAAAATGTGTTCTCAATCGAAGAGCTTCATTCTCAAGAGTGGTGATCTACTTCCCATATTAATGTATGCCTTCATAATGTCAAAAAATAAGACTGGCATTCAGCTGCACACCTTAAAGTATGATCTGAAAGAGCATTTTTTTCATCTTTAGAAGCTTGTTCCTCTTCTTCTTTCATCGATGGTCTTACAAACCCTCCATGTAGAACAGTTGGCGGAGATGCATGACTTGGAGAATGGCAAGTGCTTTGTTGCTTGTGAGAAGCTCCAGAAAACCAAGAATTGATCCTCACAGACAAGTTTTCACCCGCCACTGTTCCATTCTTATCTGAGCCATTCCTAATCTCAGCAGGAGTTTGAAGCACCGCTCCACATGCTTTGAGGAACTTGGCCTATTTAGGTAAATTTAGACATGACAGAGGGTGGTCAACAGCAATAAATAAATCCAACTGAAACAGTAGAATTTTTTCATATCGACCAATTTTCTTCATCAACAAAGTTGTGAAAAAAAAAACCTTCGCTTGCATTTTTTAAGGAGGAAAAATACTTTGTAAAACTGGTATTAAAAAATCACGAACTGAATGCAAAAAGATCATGCCCTTAAAAGCATTACCGAATCAATAGATAATGAAATAGGATAATAAAATACTGGACGCATGCAAGATGTATATTGAAGCATGAATCATAAAGAGGTAAAAAATTGCCGAAGGCATTTCACAGCGAGGATGAACGACCCTTTATTTATTTGTCCTCAAAAGGGTGTTTGGATATGTTGTTTTGAACCTATTTGTCAGAAAAATATAAAATTGTAACGATAAATGCTAAAATAACATGCTTAGCTAACCGTTGGCGAAAATATAAAGTGATAGAAGCACTCTTTAAAAACCTCCACAAAACGACACAAAATAAAAAGAGAGGAGTATTTAGTGAGTTCTGTCATTTCTTATAATTATAGCAAAGAAAATTTGGGATAAAATTATCTTAAGATTTCATATAAAATTTCTTACAGCACCCAAACGCCCAAAAAAACCCTCTATTTATCTGCAAAGTAAGCAAGCAGACAACTTATGATTCAAGGAACCTCACAAAACCTCTACAAACAGTCATGCATTCTATAAAAAAGATGCAGTCATGCAAGCCAAAGTAAATACTATTTAGGTCACTCACTAAATACGGCATTCGAATGGCCAACGGCAAGAAAAAAAAAAAACTAAGCCGCAATTAAATCAGCAACAAACCAAAATCAAAAGTGGAAAGTCCACCTCATCTTTGAGATCAACTTCCTCATTGTTATTTTCCGGAGACTCTGATCCTTGCCTTTTGCTACCTTCATCTACTGAACTTTGATCTACAGGAAGAGGAAACAAACTCAGAAGATCGCCCCCAAAAAAAACAAAAAAAAAAAAAAGCTGATACAAATGACATTTTCTGAAAAAAAGTTGTTAATCAACAAAAAGTTGAATCTCAAGCAAGAATCACAGACAGAGAACCAAGATCACACCTTCGGCCAGCAGCAACGAAGAAAGCCTATTCCGGGACCCCGATTTCTCCTACAAACGCAAGCAGACAAGTCAACACAAAGCTAACATTTCGAAGCGGAAAAATCCAATCTTTTTCCCAATTGCGATCACCAAACGCATCACTCAGCCGTAAAATCAATCACCGTACATGCGGCTTAACCAGCTCAGGTCCCGCGAGGCGAATCTTGGGACCAGCGTGGATCTCTCTGTCGCGGAAGCAGCGGAAGAGGCAGCCCATGGAGAGGGCGAGGTTGTCCGCCAGAAACTCCCAGACACGCCGCACCCGCTTGCCGAGCATGTAAAGCACAAAGCTCCGCCGGAGCTGGAATCCCAACTCCGCCGGAGAATGCGAGCAGCTCCGGCGGGGCGAAACCCTAGTCGCCGGCGACGGCGATCGATCGGCGGTCGGGGGTGGAGGGAAGGAGGGAAGGGAGACGACAAAGGAAACGAGCGGGCGTTTGTTTGGTTTTAATTTTTTATTTATTTTATTTTTGCTGTTGGTCTTTTTTGTTTTATTATGTTACCTCCCCCAACTTTGGGCTTTAAATTTTGAAATTTGTAGGATTATACAAGGCCATGTTTGAGGCCTAATCAGCCCCACAAATGTCAATTCCTTGAATATATGCACGGTTTGCTCCCGTTTCTTTTCTACAATAGTATAAAATCTAAAAACTCGAATTCGATTCGGCAATAGACTTGACTCGGAGTTACTTATGTTAAATCCTTAATTATATAAATACAAATTATATGAAATTAATGTCTATTATTCATTTGATGCTTACCTGCACGGCTTAAATTATTCTAAAATATTTATTTATTTATTTAAAAAAATTATAATTTTTGATATTATTTACGATAATAACAAAATTAATTATTAAACTAATCATCGTGGAGTCACGTGTAGAATTGAATTTATAAGTCACACACTCGAATTGACCTGAAAAATTTTCAAAGTTAAAAGAAAGTTTTAAAACTATAGATTCAACTCGGTAACCGTCTATAATCATTCAAGTAAATAAAATTATTATTGGTGCAATTTGTAAGAATCAAATTACATATAAGCCAATTGTTGTCAATTCAAAAAATGTTTTGTGTCAATCATCGTTTTTACAAATTTAGATTAAAATTTACATATTATATTGGATTTTAGCTGTCGCATGAACACTTTGAATCGGGAATATGTTTTTCCCTAAACAATTAAAAAAGAAATTGTTCATAGAAACCCTATTAATCTGGGACATGCGACTCACTGGGAAGGCTTTACCATTATGTATTTCATTTACCTAATTTTGTGACCTATCACGCGCAAATTTATATGCATTTACGAATTTGGCATTCTCTTTACTTATTTTAAAAGGATAGTCTTAAACTCGAGTCGTTTTTGAGAATGTGTCAAAATGTAAGTTCGTGAGGGAATTAATTCATTTTTATTTTATTTTGCATTATTGGCTCGGAGTTTTGGTGAAACTAGAAGATCAGTGGTCACTGGTAGCCATTTTTGAGAGCTTGACACCTAGCTGCTCAGGTGTAAGTGATTCTAATGAACCCAAATGTCGGAAGCCCAGGGACACGAACAATAATAAAATATTACATTAAAAACGAAGAATAATCTTATTAAGTCACTTTACACTATCATATATTTCATTTTATAAATTTGTCACTTCTCTTTCTTTTTACTCAATTTATAAATTTTCGACTTCTCTTTGCTTGGGTCCATCCAGTCCTAGTGTCTTCAACATTTGTATATTTTGAACCTACACTTTCCGATTACCAATGCATCGTCGGTTTACAGCCTATTTATCCAAGACATGGCGAGCGAGGCAGGCTGGTAAAACTCAAGTCGAGCTGAGCTAGACTCTAGCTTGAACTAGGCTCGGCCTGTAAAACCCGTGACTCGAGTCAGGGTTTTATTACAGTGAACCAGTCGGTTCAACCATCGTTTCGAGTTAAGTCAGTTCATAGACTGCACGCTGAGTCCAGCGTGAGTTATGAACGATGAAAATCACGTATACCTAAATATATGATGATAACGTTAAAAAGATGATCTGAGATGAGTTATCAGAATATATGAAAGTATGTAGTAATTTTTCATTTTAATGATTTGATCGTAGAAATAATTTTAGGCCGATTAACGCATTAGGACGCGTTATTTGGTAGTTATTGTGGGTTATTAGTTATAGATCATATCATTTGGATGTTGTGATGCTTATTTTTATTTTATGAGATTTTTTCCTATTTTTCTATATTTTTTTATAATTTATTACGAATTTATTACGAATTAGTTATTATTTTGACTCGAGTAAGAATCGAGTCAATACTTATTTACGAAATTGCCACTGATTGTTTTTCTTCCCCACCCCCGACACTTTCCCCTAACCCGAACCCTCGCCGCCGTTCCCTTGTCGCCACCGCCGCCACCGACGCCGCTCCGCCGCTGATCGACGCCGCCCCACCGTGCCGTGCCGTCGCCGTGCCGCCCCGACCAACC
>JAVDBV010049964.1:0-34297 GCA_032619315.1 Piper longum
TTATCCGCATTGGGCGCGGGATTATCTAGGGACAACTGCCAAACCCTAGCTCCCGATCGTCCCACTAGTTAAACCTGTGACACCTACCATGGTTGTGTATAAACCCAACAAACTCTAAGAAACATCCAGTCATCTGAGAAAAAAAAAATCATAGCTAGATGTTGCATCAAACTGGTCATTGTTTGTTTATATGCCTTGCAAGTTGAAGTGATATGTACAATACCTGTTCTACCATCCCTGACCAATATGCATGGGCATTGGTAGTTGATAATTTTCATTTGAACTACACTATTCCCAACGTGGAAAAGAAGGATTAGTTAGTTGCATATTTAGTTTTTTCGATTGGGAGACATTCAATACGCTTATGAACAATATGACAATGGAAGAAACTTAATATCACTTCATGCTTTTTGACCAGGGAGTTCTACAGTAGTTACCTCTCAATCAGTTCCAATCAACTCCTAGATCGACCCATTCAGCAACTTTCTATGCTCTTCACAAGAATCTGGTCCAACTGCTCCATGGTTTCCTTGTCTCGACCACTTCTCTTGCTCTTGCTCTTCTGCTGCCAAATTCCCATGCACTGCTCTCGGTAGGACAGGATTACTCAGGCCAGTCCTGTGAAGGACAATCAGACCATAGTTTCAATGTGTGATAGCTTTGCCTTGGGCTTCTTCTGTCCCGGGGATTCTAGCTTCAGTCCCGGGGATTCTAGCAATAGATATGTTAGAATATGGTACAAATAGACGTTGGACATAAATATATATATAAATTAAGAATTTTATCTTATTAAAAGTTGACCTATATTAAATTAATTTATTAAATTTAAGATTTATAAATAATAAATAAAGGTTTAAAATTCAATAAAATATGTAGATATAATTTTTATAATGTCTCTTTTATGATGGGTCAAATTGAAATTATAAAATTAAGGTTATAAATAAAGAGGTTATATCCCTGAATTGATAAATAGTTTTCCTTTTGGTATCTCATTGTCTAGAAATTTTGGTTTTGAAAATTATTCTTCAATTTAGAAGATTAAAACCTAAAGAGGTAAAAAATTAATTTTTTTATGGATCCAGATATGCTTCTATTATTCAATTTTATTTACTTGATGATTTGATATGAAAATAATAAAGTTTTGTTATTAAGGTTAAGTTATAAAATTTTAACAAGTGCCATCAGAGCTACCTTCATATTAGATCATTGAGTATTAATTAAGTTGTCCAATTCTATATCACATCTAAATCTATGGATTTATGACTAAAGGAAAATTGTACATGAGATATTTATTTACATATTAAAGTCTTTTTTTAGTAAAATATCAAGTGAAGAAAATAAAGTTATAAAATGATATAATTTTAAGAATTTTTAAATAAAGATATTTTTATAACCTTTTCAATTTTATGTTATTTGGGATTTTCAAATTTAAAATTATGGTTCAATTATAATTAATATTTTAAAATTTATTAAGAACTATAATATGTTGTCAAAGTAATCTTTTTTGTGAAAATTAATTTATTTTTTGACATTAAGACGATTATAGGTATTTAATTCATGTGTTTACTCATGTTATGGAGTTCTATTTGAAACTTTTTTTCAAGGGATGTTTTCGAGAAAAATTGCCAATTGTGCTTCCAACTGCTGGTGCATTTGTGTGCCTCATTGGAATCTTTTGTATATTGCCTGTGGGGGAGAACACACAACTGGACAGGTATGAAGAATGCATTTTAAGCATTGATAAATGAAATGAAATTTCTTTTCCATTATTTTCTTGTCTTGGAAAAAAGGATCAAAGAAACATGATGATTTCGTGAAGACTTCAGAATCCAAAGATGCAAGTGCATCTGAGGTACCATTATTCCAGTTTCACAGCATTGTAAAAGCAACAAATAATTTCGATAAGGCCAACAAGCTTGGAGAACGAGGATTTGGACAAGTGTGCACGGTTGGTTTTCCGTATTCATGGTTGTTGACATAAGGTGATGTGAACAGTGTTCTGTAGAAATGTTTTATTTAGTTCTTCTTCTTCCACCTTATCCCGAAATGTGGTTACTGAATTAAATATTTTGAGTGCCCATTTGCAGGGAAAATTACAAGATTAAGATGTTGCTGTGAAAAGACTGGCTGAAAGCTCTTCCCAGGGGTTGATGGAGATGAGAAATGATGTAGAGCTCATAGCAAAACTTCAGCACAAAAACCTAGATCAGATTCTATTCGGTACGTTCCATTTCAACTTTTCAGTTGTTACCCTAGGTTGAACAATGTTTTAAACTTCAAAAACTTAGCTAGTAGTACAAGAATATCAACTTCATGGTCATGGTGTATGGTAAAGTATGTGATCAACAAGAATGAAATTGTCTGATTGATCAATTGTTCTCAACTTATACGATATAATGAAATGACAATCATTTCCTCCTGATTCAAAGATTTCTATGATTTCGAACAAGCAGATCCAAGTCAGAAGGCAATCTTGGACTGGAAATTGCGCTTCAGCAGTTTTGATGGAATTGCCCAAGGCCTTCTCTATCTGCACGCATATTCAAGATTGAAAATTCATTGAGACCTGAAAGCAAGCAACATACACTTGGATGGCGAAATGAACCTTAAAATTTCGGATTTTGGCTTGGCTAGAATATTTGGAGGCGATCAGGAGGCAAGCACAAGCGAGTCGTCGGTACATTGAAAGAACTATCTAATACTGTAATGAATCATTTTATCCATACAAAAAAATGGAACCAGAAAGGCAAAATAATATCTAAATACTGTCGAATTTGCTAAATTGTTGCTCATTGACTGCCAAAACCAGCGGATACAGGGCACAGGAGTTTCATTAGACGGGCACTTCTCAGAGAAATCAGTTGTTTTCAGTTTTGGTGTGCTGTTGATAGAAATTGTCAGCGGACAGAAGAACACAATTCTTCAGTTCGGACAGTTCGGTTCGCCTTTTAGGCAATGTATGTTCAAAATTGCACTTAAAATCTGCACTTCGGAAAATGAAGTTGCTATCTTTCATTTGAAATTAAACCCAATCTGTTGTCGAAGTTGAAGTGGTTATACTGAACAAAATTTGGAGGCATGGCAATTTGCAAGGAAACATTTGATGGCCAACAAGTTCCAAAATGGGCTGCTCTGCTTTCAAGAAAACCCTAATGAAAGACCAATAATGAGTTTGGTTGTCTGCATGTTCGGAAGTGATGGTATGAACTTACCTGAACCTAAAATGCCTGTTTTCTCCAGTGGAAGCTCGATCGCATTCAGTTCATCATCAAATTCGATTGTAAACAGCAACTCAGTAAATTTTGTAACGGTTACAATACAGCCTCCTCGCTAGTAATCTCCATTTATATGTTGCAAGTAGAATGAATAGGTTTGATCAGTGTACATAAACCACGCTACAAGTTGGACTTCAGTGCAGATCTTTGTTTATATTACAACTACTCACTATATATATTTTTTTCGTTGAAAACTCAGAAGCATTACAGATTATTCATCCCACCAAACACGGCATCTACGCCTAGGAATAGAGACCAGCTGGGTTAGCACTCAATTATGAAGACAAAAAACTTCAATAAGGCTGCCTGGACCATCATTGAGTCTATTTTGAAAAAATAAGAACAAAGCTCGTATGAGCCACCATTGTCAAAATCTTAAGTCTGCGCCAAATACTAGTTATTTCATGGGTAAACTGCGACATTTTCGTAAAAAAATTAGCTATACATACAAACAAGCCAAAGATGAGGCTCTAACACCTGTACACCATAAAGGCTGGAAAATTGAATCGTAATAGCAAAGCCGATGCTCGGGCTAGCTTAATTGTTGTCAAGAGCCGATGTCCGCCTTTGTGCATTACATTCTGAAATAGAACTACTAAAGTTCATAACAGAAATTGTTATGCTCCACTCACAATGCACAAAGCTCCACGCTACTTTTAAAAATAATTATCTACTTTCTGCATAAAAAAATGGGAATCAATTAAAACAAGGTATTGTCGAGTGTCAAAGCAATATACAAAACACAAAATTATACAGAAAGTGTATTCAGTGCATCCCATAGATGGTTTTCTCATCCTCATACCCTAAAAAGATCAAAAAATTTCACCTAAAATCAATAGTGGACTATACTTCTAAAACAACTGCAACTTCGATGCTGACACGCACACAAGCAGAGAACTTTAAAGAAATATATTGGATACTTCCATTCAACAACTAATGCAGTGGTTTTTAAAAGCATGTCACTGCATATGCATGATGTCAAAGTATCACAAAGGAGTTCCTTAGCCTTAACCCAAAATGTGACTATAGCCAAGAGCTGCTAATAAAATCACAGGAGCAATAGTAACCTGTGACGCTTCACTCCAGGCACAATCAAACCACGCTTCTCCAAGCTTTTGTACCTGTCTCTTGCAAGAGTGGAACAACCCTATTCATGAAATCAGAGAACTGATTAGTTCGGCATACATTACATCATACATCTACATGCAAAGAGAGAAAAAGAGAGAAACCTTCAACTTCCTAAGAGATCCAGATATCTCATCTGATAACAAGACTTGAAGACGAGCAGGTTCAAATCTGGTCAATACAAATCAAGCAATAAAACCCAAAATGGCTTACAATAAATCTTTTTCGGTTTTATAAACATCAAGTCTAAACACAACCAATTGAGTTCACATATGACATGATCATGGTGATGGATCCAACGCTGACAACTTAATTACTAGCTATATTTAGAAAAAAGGTTCATAAGTTCCTCAATTTTTATTACAGGCTCCAATCTGAATGCTATGCAGATTCCATCCTTCCTCTCTCATAGATAATTATTAGTGCATAATCAATTTGTAAAATAAGACCATCACAATGAGCTTGTTAGTCGTTTACTTGCGCTTTCCCAACCGTGGTGGACCAGATTTAAATCTTTCTTGCTTAGCAACTGTGCGCCTAACATGCCTTTTTCCCTTCTCTTCATCCTCTCTCGCTATCTCGTCAAGTATGTCAGATAAACTGCATTTGAGCAATTATGTTGTATGCATGAAAAGACAAAAACCCAGAAGTAGAAGAAAGAATGATAATGTACCAGTCAATTTGATCAGCTATATTCTCCTTCTTCTTTTCTTCCTCCACTAATTTTAGCTGCTCTTGGCGTCTAGCTCTCCGGTTCAACTCCACCCGTGTCACTCTCTCTACCTTTCGTGACCTAAATGGAAAACAGACAATATATCAAACACATATATCTTCAAATTTTATCATGCCATAAGTTATAAGTAACAAAAATTACTAAAAACAAAAATTACAAAAGCTTAGACTAATTTCAATATTTTTTAGTGTAATAGATTGTAGAAAGGACTTTGGACCTTTGCACTCCCTCCTCAGATCCATCTAACTTTCTGCTATCCAAATCATCATCACTATCATTATCAGCCTCCAGAAAATACATCTAATGCACAGAAAGAGAATCGGTGTTGAACCAACAGATTTGGCAACATAAAAAGGGTATTAAAAGACAGTAACAAACTAACATCAACACAATTTCAAAAACAGCTTTTAATAAAGATAGCAAAAATAAAAACATTATAATTTAGACCACAACAGATAGCTGAAGTGTAAAAGAAAAAAACATAAAACATCTCCTCAAGACAGTTTATTACTTTGTAAATATACTATGGACAGAGATTACCAGCTGATTTTCCATATAAAATGATAAGTTCCAAGGAGTTAAAAATTAGCACCTTCATTTGTACTTCTCCGTCAAACAATCATAATGAAAAGCTATTGAAGAATGAAAAAGTGCCTGCTAACTCTCAAATGCCAAACCATACAATTCTACGGTAAACAGTCCAGCTACAAATAAAAAACTCGGCAAAACTAAGAATATGCACTTTCAGCTGAAAAATGACAACTAAGAATGTGCACATTTAAAACCTTCAAGAGTTAAAACCAAGAGCATAAGCCAAGCTTGCGTCATTTTCTACTCTAGAGGCACAGAAAAGTAAATGGCAAGTAAATAATTGGAACCTCTCTAAATTGCCATCTATGGACCAATATATCTTTCTCGGATCTAAGGTCATCTAGTGACCTTAAATCCCGCTCAAATATATTAAGTAAATTGCTGGTACTAAGATCCCGCTCAAATATGCAGAAAAATTGAAGCAAAAGCTGCAAAAACTATTCAATATCGACCTGATTAAGTATTGAAATATTAAAAATAATAATCACATGGAACAAGGAGGAAACACAAGGAGGGCAAAGGAGAGACCCCAATGGCTCAACATAATTTAGAACTGAGCAGATATCCACTCAGGAGAGTACCAAACTAAAATTTGTTTTCAAGAAAAAGGCATTAAATATATAGAGAAGAGGTTGCATTTACAACCAAATCAATATTGAAACTGGTAGCACTTGCAAAGCACAAAGATAAGCACAAAAAAATATAAATTTTTTTTACATAATAGAAATAACCCTACATCTACATCTTGATGGACATCAACAGTGCCCTTACAAACCAAGGTCCAGGCTATTCTTGATAATAAAGTTAGAAAGTTCAAATAGAAAAAGAAAAAGAACCAACAAAGACAAAGGTATGGAACACATCCATAATAAAACAATCCTCAAGAGTTTCAAAAGATGAAAAATAAAGTAGAAGAGAATCTTGCCCACCTCTTCCTCATCCATTTCTACTCCTGGAACAGTAAGCGGAACAGGCTCAGGTCCCAGTTCATTATGGTATGCTTTATGCATTTCTTCTGCCACAGCACGGGCCAGTGACTCCTGCAATGTTAAGAACACATACAATTACAGGTTTGCAGATTTATAACGATTGAATGCCAAATGTATCAAAATATACCTGATGCGCTTCAAATGGTGGATTAAATGAACAACCAGGTGGCTCCACTTCAACAGCAGGAACATGCGATACTGAATGCTTCTGTAAACCAGGTACAATCCAACACGACCACCACACTTCTTAAGACTTTTATTGATGCAATGGGTATATGCATAACAAACAGTAGCATGGATGACATGTATACCTTTTTCCGTCTAACTGAACCTCCATCTAACGAATAAAAAAGGAACACAATTTAGGAAAAAAATTGATGGAGAACTATAGTAAATATGCAAGTTAGTTGAATCAGTACCTTCAGACGCCCATATATCAGTCACAAGAACTGCTGAGTTAGGTTTTCCCTGATATAATCAGTAAAGATTAAATAGTGAGATAGGGGATCACAAAAATATCTCAACCATAAAATCACTACGATAAAAACCTCAGAAACACCAAGAGCTGTAGGTGAAGAAGAAACTCCATTTGCTTTTGGCACTTCACTTTTCTTTTTCTTTGATTTTTTCGCCGATGATGAGACAGCTTGAACATAAGGGTTTTTTTGCAAAATACTCTCATGGCGAAGGACTTTGTCTCGATGCTTCTCTATCTTCCTCTTAATTGAAAAGTCTAATCCAAAAATTTTAAAAAAAGAAAAAAAAAGATAAGACAGTGTAATCCATTTAATCAACTTAAATAATTGAACAAGGCTCTATTTAAGATCCAGAAGCAGCTGAAAAGAGCCGGATTGGTGATCCACACATGAAACGGGAGGTTCCTTCTATGCTACATATCCTTTCTTCTCTCCATACTGACACAAAAAACTAGCTTCACTCACTAAAATCAATTCAATGACATCAAATCATACCGCTTTTTAACATAAACTCTGTTCAAAAATATAATGCACCTTACATCATGCCCAGATAACCTCCCAAGCAATACTCAGGACAGCAATAGATCAGACCAAATTACAAGTGCAATTGCTTTCACCACACATTAATTCGGAGACGATAAACAAAATGAAAACTTTTCCCAATCAAACACCTTCACAACACAGCAACCATTGTCTACAAACCAAAGCTTCTCTGGAGCAAGATATACGTACCCCTGGAAGTGTCGACGTAGAAGATGGAATCGGCCGGGGCAGCGTCGAGGCTGCCGCCGGTGAGAGCGTCCTTGGTGGCCTTCTCGTAGAAATCGTCGATGTCGTCCGTGCTGATATTGGCCCGCCACGCCTTCTTCCCCTTCCTCGACGTCTTCGCCACCTTCCCCATCGCCAGCACCCTACACCGCCGCCGTCGCCGCTGTCGTCGCCGCCGCCGGCCGCCGGAGACAAAACAGCTTGGGGGAGGAGGTCAGGAAGTAGGGTTTGTAAAGGTGGGCTTGGGCTTGGCCCATATTGATAACAAAGCCCATATTGAAAACATAAAGCTCATACTGACAGCTTAAAGCCCATATTAAAACACCAATCAACGGGGCACTTGTGCTTCTACATTTGAGCTACAGTACAATGCATCATCGGCCCATATTTCACGTTGAAATTCATAATCTTAGCAATAAGTGATTTTTCTTTTAGGTCTCTTGGGAATGATAATTTTTAACAACAATATAGTGAGGAGAGTGCTAACATATATACTCTTATTATTATTATTTATTAAAAAAAGTCAACTCAATACTAATATGTAATTAAAAATATGAGAATTAACTAATTAAAATGCAACAAAAGTAAAAATAATAATAAATCAAATTATTATAGTATATCTTCTTTCGATTAGGTTCCATCTTTTATTTAGAGTCAATCATAATTTATATTTAATATATTAAATTATTATAATATATATTATTTTTCAATAAAAATTTATATGTAAAATTAAAATTTATCTTTAATATAAGTTGCATATAGTGCACAAAATCTTGCCTAGTTTTGTTAACTTATCAATTATCATCATGTATGTTAATAAGTTTTAATTTTCAAGACAATATTTTGAATTGAGTAATTCTTAGGATCCATGTGAATATGAATATCTACTTTTATATATTCACACATATCATGTACACATTATTTATTTAATTTCTTACTTTTGTAAAACATTCATTCAATGGGAAAGATCCAGTCATTCTTTTAGAAAACTCCAGTTCTCTTTGTGTTCGAGCTTTCATTCCTCATTCTTTAAAAAAGGGTTTTTGTCATAAAAATTTTGTGACCAAAATATCACTTGATGCCTTGAATAGCAATTTGGAGGCAATTCAAATGTCAATCATACGGTACAAGAAATAAATTGGTTTATAATAGCCCACTAATGGAAAACAAGTTTTTTGTCACAAAAAATTACCACCGATGATAGAAGGCCCTGATTTGATGACAAAATGGTATTTGTCACCGAAAATTTAAGTGACAGAATCCTTGACATCTAATTTAATTCGGCGTCAAAATGACAACAAATTGTCACCAAGTTTTGGTGAGAAAATAGTAATAAATAGTAACTAAAAATAGTGGCATAGTACAGTGATTGAAATTGTGACAAATTTTTTTTAATTTTTTTTTAAAATGGGCCTCGTGCACTACGTGGCATGCAAGGGCCACAATCTAGGTCGCGGCCAGCCCGCATAAGCAATGGTGGCATGGGGCAGCGTGGGCACGAAAACGTGCGGTGGCAAAAGTGGCATGGTACAAACTTGGGGTGCCAGAGAGCCCATTTCCCACGGTGACCTTGTATACGAAAAATACATATAGATACAAGTTATAATAGCTTCTATTTAAATCCACATAAATGTAAAAAGAAATAATTATAATTAGGGTACTTTATAACTTTTCAAATGAATCTAATATTATTAAATACGCTTATTAATATTATTAATAAATATAATAGAAATTAATTTTAAAATATTTTCAAACTAATGCATTTAAAAAATAAATTTCATATTAATATCTAACCTAAGCATAACCCACACAAACTTGTTTATATGTACTTGTTTATGCATGATATTTTGTTGGTTCAGTGACTGCTTTTCGTGCTAAACTTTGTAGTCGCATGCATGGTATAATAATACTAGTTGGTTGGTTTTTTAATGACCTTTCACTTCAAGTCTTCAACTAATGTGAACAATGTTCTATTGATAGCTTCAAATTAAGAATTGTAGTACATATAAAGGATCAAACTAAGATGGAATGATACACATGAACTGATCGGGAAAGAGCAAATTATAATGAGCTCTTGCTAGTTACAAGCATCAGCCCCACATGTGGTCTTACGACTTGGTAAAGATCCGTTTCTATTTTGATTAATACTTTTCATCAATTATATGGTAAAATGAAGATTTAGATGTTTGGTTAATCCCAACAAGTAGCATCAAAGCCAAGTTACTTGCTTTGCAAGTTTTGGTTGTTGATATTTTATGCCTACTAACTGTTTGATGAAATTTTTAAGAGCCTAATTGGTGTGTTTGTGATTTATATTTCAATAATATGGTTGATGAGAAATATATTAAGATGATATCTCTTACACGGCCGAGTAACTGATACTATTGGAACAGAAAAATGATTAATCATTTATATTCTAATGATTTGTATGACCCTATCACTGGTCAAAAACTGACAGAGGTGATTGATAAAGATTAGAATAAGTTAGATAAAAAGACTATCACCTGTTTGAGACAATGGGTAGATAAAATTGTATATCATCATATTTTTAAATTGACATCCTCAAAAGTTATATGGGATAAACTCCAAGAAGTTTATAAGAGGAATATTGTTGGAAAGAAGACCCTTTTGATAAGAAAATTAATGAACTTGGGGGTATAAGGATGAAAATGACATAAGTAAGCATCTCAATGAGATGAAGAGTATTATTACTCAACTTGCCAAGATTGAGATGACTTTAGATGAGGAATGACAAGCTATCTTTCTCCTTAACACATTTGCTAGAGAAATGGGAAACATTGGTGATCTCTTTGAACAATGCTGCTCTGGATAATAAATTCACATTGGACATGGTAACAAGTAGTTTATTGAATAATATGGTGAGAAAAAAATCTCTACCAGCTTCAGGGTCTCATGTATTAGTGTCAAAAAGGCAAGAGGCAGATCAAGAAAAGGGGCACAAACAGAAGGGATATGAGTCGAGGAAGGTTTAAATTTAGAAAGAACTTGAAGTGTTATTATTATGACAAGACAAATTATTTCAAGAAAGATTGTTAGAAGCTCAAGAAAGATTTGAAAAATAAGGACAACAATGATCAATGGGAAAAAAATGTTAATGTTATACATGATGACTTGGTGATTCTTTCTGATTATGAGAATGATTGTTTGACAATTGATTGTGATACTAGTTAGGTAGTTGACTCGAGAACATTATTTCATATAACTTTAAATAGAAATTTCTTTACTACTTATGACCTATAAATTTAGGTATAATGAAGATGAGAAATATTGATTTCCAAAATTATGGATCTTGGAGATGTGCATATAGTAACAAACACGGGTTACAGATTGGTGCTTAAAAATGTCAGTAATATTCCATATTTGATAATGAGTTTGTTGTCAATTGAAGTGCTTAATAATGATGGATTTGGTTCACAATTTACAAAATATGTATGGAAACTTGTGAAAGGATCTCCTGTTATTGCTAAAGGGAAGAAATGTTGTAATTTGTATAAGATTGAAATGAGTCTAATTTAAGGGGAGGCTAATATATCCTCATTTGATTTTACTACTGATTTGTAGCATTATCAATTGGGACACATGAGCGAGAAATAACTAGAGATATTAAAGAAGCTAAATCTTCTTTCCAAGATTAAGGACATCACAATTAGTCTATATGGCCATTGTTTGGTTGGGAAACAACGTAGAATATCTTTCGCAAGTACAAGTACAAAGAAGTCAGAAGTTCTTTAATTGATACATATTGATATGTGTGGGCCTATGGAGATAAAATCTCTTAGCGATACTATTTATTTTGTCACATTTATTGATAATACTTCTAGGAAGGTGTGGGTTTATGTCATGAAAAATAAAAGTGATTTTTTGATATCTTTAAGAATTTTTATGTATTGGTTGAAAGAAAAATCAGCAAGCTCTTAAAATGCCTTAGAAGTAATAATGATGGCGAATATTGCTTTATTGAATTTGATGAATATTGTTGCAATCATGGGATTAGGCATGAGAAGATGGTTCCTTATACTCCTCAACATAATATAGTGGCTAAAAGAATGAATAGGACCATCTTTGAGAGGATTAAAAATATGTTATCTTCAACTAAGTTTGTTTAAAAGCTTCTGGGGTAAGCCCATGAACACAACTTGTTATTTGATCAACAGATCTCCTATATATACCTTGGATAATGACATATCAAAAAGGGTTTGGAGTTACAAAAAACGTCAGTTATTCTCATTTTAGAGTTTTTAGTTATAAAGCCTTTGTACATATGCTCAAGTAATAAAGAGTTATGTTTAACTCTAAAGTCATGAAATGTATTTCTCTAGAATATGGTGATGATAAGTTTGGATACAAACTTTGGAATCTTAAGTATAAAAAATTAATTTGAAATAGAGATGTAGTTTCCATGGATGATCAAACAGTTGAGGACTTTGATAAGGAAGAAGTTTCTTAAACAAAATCTCAGGAAAGCTTTGAAAATATAAGATAACTTTCAACCTCAACTAAAAGTGAAGAGGAGACTCAAGATGACACAATTATTCTCCCACCTAGTGATTATGAGGGTGAGGATGTGGTGTTAGATGATATTTCTAATGAGTTTGTTAATGATGTTGGACATGAACAAGTAGATTTTGATCAAGGCATGCAAATAATGTGAGGAGATCAGTTCCTGAACCAATTCCATCAATAAGATATCCATCATCACAATATGTGAAAATCACTGAATGTGGAAAACCAGAAAATTTTAGTGAGGTCAAAGTTCATGTAAAAAAGGAGAAGTGGTTGAAGGCAATGCAAGATGAGATGAAATCTTTACATAATAATCACACATTTGAGTTGGTGGATCTTCCGAAGGGAAAAAGAGTATTAATGAACAAATAAATATACAGGATTAAACATGAAGAAAATAACACAGAAGCAAGGTATAAGGCAAGGTTGGTGGTAAAGGGCTTCAGACAAAAGAAAGACATTGATTTCGATGAAATTTTTTCTTTTGTTGTTAAAATATCTTCTATTAGAATTGTTCTAGCTCTCGGTATAAGTTTAGATTTGGAAGCTGAATAGTTAGATGTGAAGACAACATTTCTTCATGGTGATCTTGATGAGACTATATACATGGAGCAACTAAAAGGTTTTAAAGTTAGAGAAAATAAATAGATTATGTGCAGATTGAAAAAAGAGTTTGTATGGTTTGAAGCAAACTCCTAGACATTGGTACAAAAATGTTTGATTCTTATATGGAAAGTAATGTGTATAAGAAGTCTCTTTCTAATCACTGAGTATTCATCAAGAGTTTTGACGATGATGACTTTATTATTCTGATATGTTGATTGTAGGATATGATGGAGTCTAGATTGAAAGTTTAAAGAAGAACTTGAACAAATCTTTGCAATGAAGGATTTGGGATCAGCAAGACAAATCTTGAAAATGTCCATTCGGTGTAATAGGGGAGTTAGAAAGCTTTGAGTGTCACAAGAAAAGTACATAGAAATGGTACTTGAAAAATTCAACATGAAAGATGCAAAGCCGGGTAAAGTTCCACTTGGTGGTCACTTCAAGTTAAAGAAAAGTGATTTAAGTAAAATAAAGATGAAAGAAATGATGACAAATGTTCCTTATGCTTCTGCAATTGATAGTATAATGTATGCTATGGTTTCTATAAGACCGGACATAACATATGTAGTTAGAACAATTAGTAGACATTTAGCAAATCTAATTAAAAAAATTGGCAAACAGTTAAATTGATAATAAGGTACTTGAAAGGTACATTCAAAATGTGTTTGTATTTTGAAAGTGATAAGCCGTTTATTGATTGGCTACACCGATGTAGACATGACATGTGACTTAGAGATAAGAATGTCAACATTTGGGTTTGCTGTTAATTTTGCTAATAAAGTTGTGTCTTGGCAGTCTTGGTTAAAAAAATATGTTGCATTATCTACAATTGAAGCCGAATTTATTACTATTATAGAAACTCGGAAAGAAATGTTATGGACGAAGAAATTTTTGAATGAAACTGATGTTAAGCAGGAGAGATACATTATACACTCTGATAACCATATTACAATTCAACTAAGTAAGAGTTCAAGTTTTCATTTAGGGAGTAAATACATTGATTTGAGATATCACCGGGTAAAAGATATGTTGGAAAGTAAATCTCTTGAGTTAACAAAAATTGATGACTAAAATTGTATCAAATGAGATACATGTTTACTGTAGAAATAGAGCAGACATGGATGAAACTTCTCTTGCTGGCTAAAAGTATTTCATAGTGTCGGGAAGGGGAGGTTTTTTGGGTTGTCCCTCTCCCGTGAATATATGAAAAGGAAACCCTGTTTTGGAGAAAAACCAAGATTTTGTAGATTTGTTTCATGTGAAAGGAATAAAAGCACGTCAGTGTGAAAGAAATAAAAGCACCTCAGACGTTTTTCTTCTTTAGTTTTGGGTTTCAGAGAAAAAAGGCCATGAGGAGAGAAAAGAAAATTGTATGGATTGAAAAATGTAAATATTTTATTGAAATTTGCTTGTAATTGTCAATGGTAACATCGACAAATTCTTAATTTGTAATTCTCTATTTTTTTTCTTTGCGGTTAATATCAATTGTATATAAATTACAACAAATTGGTATTAGAAAATTTATTCTCCTTTAGATATTTTTCTATATTAAGTTGTGATATAGTGAATTTGAACAAACCATCTGCCGGTAATTTTTTCCTAAATTGAAGGTTCATACAAAATTGGTTTTGTCTATTTTGAAAAGTATTTCTTTTCTTCTTAACCTTCCGGTACCGGACAGGCATCAGCCTCATACATGGTCTTATGACTTTGCGGAGACATGTGTCTATTTTAATTCATATTTTTCATCTATTATATGCTGAAAGTGGGATTTAAATATTTGGTTAATCCCAACAAGGTCTACACTCTATCTTTGTCAGTGACAGTTTGGGCCAAGCCGGTTTTGGTTAGTGCTTCAAGCAGCTGGTCTAGGTCTCTTCTTGGCAGTTCCATTGGTTGTTCCCTTGGTCACTGCGGTCATGAAGATGTTGGAGAAAAAATACCCAACAAAAAAACTGATCAAAGTGCATGATCACTCCCTGTCTGATCAGGTACAAGACAGAGAAGTACTAGACATGTCATATTGTCATTGAAAAGCAGGGAGAAGATCAGTGTGTAGAAGATGTTGGCAATGAGTTTCTGATGAAGAAGTTGGATTTTTGGCTCTACTTCTTCGTTTATATGTTCGGTACTACACTTGGGCTTGTCTTCCTCTACTACTTGGGGCAAATTGCTGAATCAAGAGGCCTCTCCCATAGCTCTTCATTGGTCTCTCTGTCTTCCTCCTTTCGATTCTTTGGCCAACTCATGCGATCACTTCTCGACTATTTCTTGACCAAGTATTAATTTGCTTTTCCATACTATGCCAATTCACCTACCTTATATATTTCTCGTTCAAAATCTATATGCATGCATATATATTACTTTTCACATGACCTGCAACATCATAAATTGTATTAGTTACCAACAAACTCTTTCTTCTAATTGGCAGGGACAAATACATGGTGCTCACAAGACCAGCATGCATGGGCGGCTCTTCATGGTCCCAATGGCTTCATCTTTCTTCTTACTCATCAACACAACTTCATCCTCTACTTGGCCACTGCCGCCATAAGCATATGCACCGGCGCCATCACGACGATCGCCGTCACCACGACGTCGGACCTGTTCGGCGCAAAGAAATTCGGCATCGACCACAACATCGTCGTCATCAACATCCCAGCTGCTCCTGTGCCTTTGGCGACTTGGCCGGGTTTCTCTACCAAAGGGCTTCCCAAGGAGGTGGGAGTGGAGCGTGCATGGGCTCTAGATGTTATAGTTTGACGTTTTTGATATGGGGCTGTGCCTGCTCGGTTGGCACTCCCAAGTTTTGCTTTATATCTTCGGACGCGCGAAGATTGAACTCTTATAAACAGTGAATAGTAATTATAAGAACAAAGAAAAGAAACAGTGAATAATAGTGTTTAAATAGTAATTTTAAATACGGGTTATACCTGGTATGCCCGGTATGAATATTTAAACTTTTGTAGCATTTTACTCTGTGCTCATTTTTTTAATCCAAAATTTTCATAGTTTTTTATTTAAAATCAAGGTATTTTAACCGGTATTTAATAAAATATTAATATTTAAAATGTATTTTTTATATTTAATAAACTATTATATATATATATATATAATTTTAAAATATGTGCAAATATACGCACACCGAGATAACTGATATGGTATTTAAAACCAGGATTCAAATGTACACGTGAATATTATATTTGTTATAATTCACATATAACATTTGCAAATGTGCCGGGTTTTCATTGAGAAATTAATGCTTTATTTACTTAATGCTTTTTTCCTTTCAATAATAATTTATTTTCAAAACAGTAATAACATATAAATTATAATAAAACTGTTCATACGTGAATTGCATTGTTTTTTTCCCCACATAATAACTCATGAATTTAATTTCCATCTTTGATTGCTAAGTTCATATATAGTTCATACGTGATCGCATGCACATCATGGACATGGTCATCGTCGTATTAAACGAACCGTATTTCCGATTCGGATGAGGACCGTTTCGTCCGACCCGACAACATACCCAATAAATCCCAAAACCCTAATTCGGTTGGAGCCGCCCGTGCTCGCGCATCTTCTCCTCCTCTACCGAGACGAAGGCCATCTGCTCCCGACGAAAATGGGGTGAGATTTCTTTCTTTTTTTCGTTTTTTTGATTGGATTGTTGTGTTTCATGACTCATTAAGTTAGAAAGTCACAATTTTGTGAGGTAATTGTTGTGTTGTTGGTGCTCTTTGCTTGATTGATTGGTGTACATGCGGTGTAGGGAGTTTTGCTAATACTAATATCTTGTTTGCTGACTGGGTTGTAGCTAGAAGGCCCTTTTTTTTGTGATTGTTGTGTTTTTAGTGCTTTTGCTTGCTTAATTGTTTGTACATTTGTGAGTAGTTTTGCTAATTTGTTCATTGTTACTTCTTCTTAGCTCAGTAACATCTTGTTTGCTGATGTAAGAGGAGGCGTTGTTTGGATCTTTGTTGTATTGGGCTTGTTTAATGTTTGTAGGGTAGAGTTTGTTTTTGGTGGTTTTCTGACATGAGGATTGGATTGATGTGTGATGATGGTGGGGTAGATTTGCTAGGGTTTTTTTTTATTGGATTTTTGTGTTCTCTCTTTATGAAGCTAGAAACTCTCAATTTTGCGTTATTATGTTGTGTAACTTTATTGATTGGTGTACATTTGTTAGTGATTTTGCTAATTTTTCATTATTACTTCTTCTTAGCTTAGTAATATCTTGTTTGCTGACGTAAGGGAAGTATTTAGTTTATATCTTTATTGGAGTATATTTGTTTGGGATCGTCAGTTTTTTTTTACTGTGTCATAGGTTAGGGGGTGATTCTTGATGTGGAAAATTGGTAGTGTGGGTTTTTTAGCTTGAGTGTTTATGGACTAGATTGGTACGTGATGGTGGTGTGGTAGGTTTTTTGAGGCTTGTTGATATTTTTAACTTCATCTTAGTTTAGTTGGTGATCTATGATGTGGAATTTTTTAATGCGGGTTATATTATTGTTCGCGTGAGGATGGGGTTGGCAAGTGATGTAGGTGCAGTTTAGATCTTGTATAATTATTCTAATTTTTCATGTGTAATATATGGTTTGGGTCATTAATATTTATTGCGTTTTCAAAAAGAATAATGATTTTGCTTGACATAAATATTCATTTTCTGTTGTTTTTTTTTCCCCGCTAGGTGTTTATGCTCAGTTTCTTTGGGTTTTTATTTTCCACTTCCAGTTTGATGGATGAATTTTCATTTGGTAGTCTTTGCTGTTTGAAGTTTTTGGCTTAGATATATTGCGGGATTGTAAGTTACGATCATGATGCTGTGATACTGTATTAACCAATCTTGTTTTAATCCAAGTGTTCCCTTGGTTGCTTAGATTGCTGTATTTTTTGGAGGAATTAGTGCTATCCATTTTCCCTTGTACAACTTGTATTCACTTTGACCTTTTTCATTTTGCCCTGTATTAAGCCTTGTTACTGCTGGGCTTAGGTTTGATAGAATGAATGTCGTAACTATTTGTTTCTTGTGGGCTTTAGTGCATCTTGTAGGCTGTTTGTTTCCCAATGCAAATATGTATTTTCTTGTTATTACCTGAGGGATTAGAAATAGTTCTGCTATATTCGTTTAGGATACCAAAGATTTATGCAATGCCAGGATCTCATCTATCATAACTATTCATCTTACTCAATTGCCGAATTTTAGATTGTTAGGATTTAGAATGTTAATGATGCAATTGTTGCATTGGCCAGGTTAAGTTATAAGTATTTTAAATATTGTTTATTGTTAGATTATCATAGAGAGTACCCAATTATGAATAATTTTTTGGAATAAGACTTTGTGGTTTATATGACATATTATGTTAATATAGTCGCTGCCCAAAATTTTTTTACAAATAAAATCGAGTTTTTTATAAAAAGAAGTGTGGCCATATCTTTTTCTACCACTATTGTGGGATTTGCTTTGAATTTTTTTTCCCCTTCTTTCCTCATCTTTAATATCTTTATCAATGCCCCTTCTTTTTGGTTGGGGTTTAATGTTTCTTGTCAATTGTTTATTGATTGGTTGAAATTACAGGAAGACCCGTGGTATGGGAGCTGGGCGCAAGCTCAAAACTCACCGCCGAAGACAGAAGTGGGCTGATAAGGCATACAAGAAAAGCCATCTTGGCAACGAGTGGAAGAAGCCATTTGCTGGCTCTTCACATGCCAAGGGAATCGTTCTTGAGAAAATGTATAAAATTTTGTTTGTTATTGTTATCGGGCTGTTAGCTTTTACTGGGCATAGGTTTAATCATTAACCCTTCTCTTGACAGTGGCATTGAAGCTAAGCAGCCCAACTCTGCTATTCGTAAGTGTGCCCGAGTTCAGCTGATCAAGAATGGTAAAAAAATAGCTGCCTTTGTTCCTAATGATGGTTGTTTGAACTACATTGAGGAAAATGTGAGCATCTTTATTCTTATTAACCTTCTTTTCATGTCTCTGATACTAGTTTGTGGTGCTCATTGTATGTGGTATTGCTTCAATGTTTTATCCACAGGATGAGGTGTTGATTGCTGGATTTGGGCGTAAGGGGCATGCTGTGGGAGACATTCCCGGAGTCAGATTCAAGGTGGTGAAGGTCTCTGGAGTGTCTCTCTTAGCTCTTTTCAAGGAGAAAAAGGAGAAACCTAGATCTTAAATTATGTTTCCCAATTGGCTGGCCCCGTGATTATGGAGTTTTCTTATTCTGTTTCCCCTGAGTATTTGATGTAGAGCGTATTTGATCAGTTTTGTGACCATCTTTCTCATTGAGTGTTTAAGCAAATGTGTTAGTAGTTAATCATCTACAGGGGTTTGAGAAAAAAAAATTGTTGGGATTTTTTTTTTTTCAATTTGACCTTGAGCTCGAGGTAACTTTAGATAATCTTTAAGTGATTGGGTATTTATTTCATTAATGATAAAAGTCAGAGAATCTGAATCAACGCATTGGCAAGTGGTATCTGTTATTACCAAAATTTTCACCTGTTAAATGGCAGCAGTTGTGTACAATGCAAGAGGTGAAAGTAGACAAAAAGGGGCAAGTTTTGATAGATAAGTTGGCAGTCGCTGTTTGAAAACAAGTCTACTGGGATTTTAATTCTGTTCATGTCAAATCTATCCCACACCAATTGCTAAACGCATAATGCTGTTTTGTTTTTGCTCGATGCCTGTTTCTGAAGTTCGTATATCATACAAGAATGAAGACAATAATTATTGGATGCCATGAAAGCCTCAACTTTTTAGATCATTTGGCATTCATACAAATTGCAAGCATATTGATAACCACGAAGTCCCCCTCAGACCTCTCCTCTTCAAAAGAACTGATCGGGTTATTTGTCTGCTCGTCCTGCATATCTCAGTGATACTTGACGTTTCTCCAAATACCAACAAGCAACTTAGGCCCTAGCTGTTGGAAGCCTGACAAAAATTGATGACCGTATATATTATCATAGTTGATCCATAGATGAAAAAAAAATGAAGCTCCAATCTAGGTTTTTATGAATATAAATATTGAACCAACCTCACCCAAATCTCCGAGTATAGAGAAATGGAGATGGGTCATCAAAAATATCAAGTTTTCATGACAGGAAAGCTAGCTAGGAGAGACAAAAACTTGTAGAACTAGGTTTGAACTTTGCTAGGGACCCGAAACCCCAGGTCCCTAGATATGGCTAGCACATACCTCATATCAGGAGCTTGCATTGCTGGACTAGACAAGCACAGGATCTGTGAGTATGTGTATCATGTGTATATATATTGTATTGTTGTGATGATTAGCAAGCACACATGTGAACAGGTTGGTACACCCTTTGTCCGTGTGACAGTGGAGACAGTATGGATATCTCCCCATCTAAAAACGAGCACAGTTCTTTGTATATACATCTATACCATATGCATATGCTTGCAACAAAACTTAAACAAATCAATCACATGCCCAAAATCTCTTGTGCTTGTAAATCAAAAACCTTGAACTTTCCCACTTTCATGGAAGGGTATAATATAAAATTGTGAGCTGCTACAGTTAACAAAAACTGATTAGTATGTGTTGAAGGTGATCAAAGCTGGGTGATTGAGAAGATATTATGGGTCACAGCAGCATGTGTGTGTATGTATATATATATATATGTACAACCTGGAAGATGATAAATCACGTGGTTGGTTCATGGAGGGAAGATCAGAGTGTATAGAGGGAAGAGAAGAAGCTCCCCGTGAGAGAAGTTTGGAGGCATTGAAAACTATAATACAATTTGGGTTTTGGCGCTTACCTTCTCCCATTTCGATGACCTCCTCGATCACGAGACCGCTTATTCCCCGTCGTTTATTCTCTTGTTCTTAGCAGCTCTTGTCACCATGCACACTCTCGCCGTCTCCGCCCCGCCCCCCTTTTTTTGTCATTTTACAGGTACTACTATTTACTTATTTGTTTGAGCAATGAAAAACCATATATATTTAATTAACATAATTGTATCCATCAATAATTAACAATCCAAGGATTGGTACATTAGCATCCGTAAGGTGTTCTTATATAAATATATATCAACAGTTTGGAATAAATATATGGTAAATTATTGGGTTTTTAGTTTAAAGTTTTTACCAAGCGTTTACTCATGCAACGTATAATACAGTGCTACAAACATTATCAATACTTTTGGTGTATATAAGAGAGTTAATATATATAGTACAATTTGGAGGTGAATGATCACGGGATCTTTCCATTCTTTGATTGTCTTTGGCGACGTTATATATATCAGCTAGTATTTTGTGAATAATACATGCATTGTTGTATTAGAAATCAGTATATATAGAGATGGCGTGGAATATGCGTTCTATAATATAATGCCGCCATAGAGAGATGCAAATTAGCTCTATTTTTCTAAGATCATCAGGCCAACCTCTGATTGCATGATTCCAAACCAAGGTATTTTTTGTTGCAAGTTTTATTTTTATATTTTTTAAGACCAGCCCAACAAGCGCAGATACAATGATTTCCATAGGAGAGATATATATGAGACAATGCCAGTCTTCATCTTCATCAATAAAAAATCTTGGGGGAAAATAGAGACACAGTCTGCACTGTACTGAGATCAACAGTTAGATATTTTTATGTATTTAAAAGTGAAACTCTTTCAATTTGGCCCTGACTCATTAATCAACTTGAGTCGAACCGAGTTGTTTTCCTTGGCTCATTGGACGTCTAACTCGTATTAATCGAAATTCGATTGAGTCAATCTCGATATGACTCAAACCACCTCCGTACTACATTTATATAGATGCATATAAAAAATATAAATATTTAATTTTTCTTTAAATAATAATAATGTACACTATACTTTGGTATTAATCAGCTATATGCCATATAAAATCATCATTATCATGACTTCCCAATCTTCCTTCTTTTACGAACATAATCTTCATAAATTATTATTCTCAACATTCTATTATCGAACCTCAAACCGATTCGAGTCAAACAGATGTCCCCCCTATTAGGTTGTTTTGAGATGAACCGAATCGAGTTGAATATCAAATGAATTCAACATGGTTAGATATTCAATTGTAATCTTCATATATTGATTTAGTCGCAGGCATCCTATTAAATGGGACTGTAAGAAAAGTACTGTCCCTTACTATGTCATGCAGTGGAGGAGCAATCTAGATTGACATATAAATAGGGGGAGAAGGATGACTTCTCTTTTAAGCAGACTTGGTTTGGAGAAGCCAGAGAAGAAAAAAATAGTGCAGGAAATAGGAGGAGATGGTATCTAGAGAGCACAAGAAGGCTGCTCTCTATGAGAAGCTGCAACTACTTAGATCCATTACCAACTCTCAAGCTGTAATTCCTTCCTCTATATTACCTTTCTACACCTTTGCTTTACATAGAGAGAATCAATGACCTGTGATCTTCAACATCTCTTCAATTTTGATAAGCACAAAATAATTGCTTCTTTTTAACTAGATGTTTTAATGATCAATTAGCACCATTTTATCCTTCTTTTTTTTCTGAAGAATAGACCGATGATTTATATTGTGAATTTTTGTATTTATCTTGGTTCTTTTCATCCTATGTTTTCTTAGTACTGCATGTTTATACTTGTCTAGGAGACCTAGCTATATCTATTTGATCTTTCAATTTCGTTTTTTTTCTAATATATATAGCACACAAATGTTTGCAATTGATCACGGTAGCTTGTGATATAGAGGGTATTCATGACAAAAAAATGTGGCCTTTAAATTATGGTTAGAAGTATATATGTAAATGATGATTTAAGTGATGGAAAAAGCTCTGGTAAACATACTGTTTGAAATAGCTATATGGAATTCGACAACGGACTAGTTAGTGATCTCATACCTTCAATTCATTCTTGGGCAGCTTACCAAGAATTCCATAATCCTGGATGCGTCAAAATACATTGGCGAGTTGAAGGAGAAGGTTGAAAGATTGAATCAAGATATAGCACTGGCACAAAGTTCTTCAAATCACAACCAATCACAAAAGGTGTTCATTTTAATCCCACACTAATTCTTCATGATTCAAATATATTTTTTGGTTTGGAAAGAAAAGAAAGATTTTACCTTCTCCTTGAATCTATTAAAATGAAATTATCTCTTTGGGTTATGAGCTTGAGCAGGTTACGGTTGAAGTGGTGGATAAGAGCTTGCTTATAAAAGTGTTTTCTAAGAAGAACAGTCCTGGTTTGCTCGTCTCTATGCTTGAAACATTTGAGGAACTAGGACTTGTCATAACCGATGCTAGCGTTTCATGCACAGACACATTTCATTTGGAAGCTGTAATTGAAGTAAGCTCTTGCCCCCATACAATATTAATATATATTAGTTATATATATTTTTATATTAATTAAACTGCATGATTAATTGTTCAATATCCATGCATTTATCCTAACCATGCCAAGGAGATCAGATCATCAAGTTCTTCATATCTTTCAGATTGCGGATCACCAAGATGAAAGCATAGATGCACAAGCGGTGAAAAGGGCACTTGCCCAAGCCATTAGAGATTGTAATTGAAACAACGACCATTGATCAAGGTTGAGATATTAGCTCACCATGGAAAAAGAAAAAAAGAAGAGAATGAGGAACCTCATGCCTCATGCTGTACTATGTTCTAGTTCATTTTGCATGAACATATCCTTCTGGGTAATATCTTCAAGTGGCTGGGCAAGAACTTAATGAAAGCGTAAGCAATCAATTGCTGTGTGCCCAAAGAGTGAAACTGTAGTCTAATTTCGATGTGTGATTTGTACTAAACAATATCTAGATATTAGCTGTTGTTCTCTCTCAAGTGTATGCATGGAAAGTAGAAAGCTTTGAACTAGAGGAACAATCCAACATTTGAGCTTTTGATATGTTATTCTTAAAAATGGTACTGTTAGAGCAATGGCATGAACGAAACAAACTGATATGGCAGGTATAAAGACAATACTAAACACCAAACGTTGGCAGCTGTCTCTGATCTCTACCACTCACATGAACCAAATTAGCCCTTGCTCAGTGATCTTTTGAGAAGATGAACAACTAACTTGCTTGTTCGGCTAGAGAAAAGGCATGCAGCAAGAAAACCAGTCCTCTTTTACACGCAGATAGATATCAGACAACAATAATATTGTTGAAGTTGAATGAGTATCTACTATTTACAATTGGCGGAATGATTTTAAGTACTTCATCCCCTGTATTAATCTAGGACAAAGGTGGAAGGTTGGGGCATAAAACCATAAAATTCTATCACTTTTAATCACATATATCCTAATTTAGTTTAAAATCCTTGTCTCCACCCTTCTTGGTATCAACGAGAAACTATAGTCTAAAAATTTGAAAAATAGACTCGATTCATTAACAGATATATATAATGGAGTTAACTTGGAGTTGACTCAAGAGTCATTTATATTTTTTTTTCAATATATATATATGAAGATTAAACATATAATTTAATCCGAATGTAGAAAGTAAACTAAAAGAAAAAAAATATGATAATAATTTTTTTTATTTGACTCAAAAAATCAATCACAAAATCTGTCAACCGGAAATAGTCTATAAAATTTGACACTAGAAGCCAAAAAAGAGCCAGTTTTGAAAATTTTTAGAATAAAATATGAGTTTTAAAATTATAAGTTGAACAAGAAGATTATAAACTTTGATAAAAAATAAAAAAGACCACGTAATCTCTAATGTTGACCAAATTCCTAACAAGGCGGCTAAGTTTTTCGAAGTGAAGGAATAATTAATTAATCTTACAGAACGTCTAGGAAGCATTCATAATTTTTTTTCAACGAATCAGAATTTGAGTGGTTCTAAACCTTGTGCCACAATTATGTATCCAACCTTTTGTAGATTTTTTTCCTAATTTCAACACAACTTACTCTAACTGGAAAACCTATGACTCGAGTCAAAGTTTTACAATAATTAACCAATTGATTCAATTGTTGGTTTGAGTCAAATAAGTTTCATGAATTGCGTGCTAAGTCGGGGCCAAGTGTGAATTATGAGTGATAAGGGTTATATATTTGAGTATATGATGATAACGTCAGAAAGATAATAAGAAATAAGTTATTAGAATATATGACGATATGCAACAATTTTTTTATATATATTTGATTGTAAAATTATTTTTGGCCGAATATTGCATTAAGATGAATTATAGGGTAGTTTGGTGGGTTATTAGTTATAGAACACGTCATTGTGATATTATGATGTGTATTATATTTTATGAGATTTTCTTATTTTTATAGGATTTATTACGAGTTAGTTATTATTTTTTACTCGATTCAGAGTCGAGTCAAGTTTTATTCACGAAATTACAACAGAGCGCCCCTAACCTTTTCATTCCCCCAAACCCGATCGCTGCTGACACCACCTCCGGCTATCGCATTGCCACTGATCGACGCCACCGAGCCCTGTCGTGCTGTCATTGTGCCGCCTCGAGCACCCCCCGTTGCCGCCCAACCTCCATGACACCGAATCACTGCACGATTGTGCCACCCTCCACAACACTGGTTCGCCGCTGTCGATGCAGCTTCGTCCCCACAGTGTCGCTAACGCCATCCCTTCAACCCCTTGAGCATTTCCCGTGCACCCAGTGCTTCCACCGAGGATAGCCAAGGGCCAATTAGACAATCGACTGACCCCGGCCGACTCGTTGCCATTGCAGGGTCATTGCCGCCACCACCGTTCCCACCGCCTCCACCATTGGGTCGAGTTCACCTGGCCAGTGCCGACCCATAGCCCCGATGGCCTTGCCAAAAAAATTGCCAAAAAATGGTCGAAAAGCTGTTGAAAAATAGCCATAAACTGCTAGGAAATCGGATTCATTGAAATTCGCTAGATCTTTAACCGAATTCATTAAGTCAAACCCGATCAAACTTCAGAAGCCGTCGGGTGCCGATTCGAGTCTCGAGCCTCACAACAAAACACTAGCCGTCGTCAATTGTCGATGATGCGAGGTATAATTACCTCCGATTTAATAATTTAAAATTATCAATTATTAGCATGACATGTTATGATTGATTATTTGAGGTGATGAATGCCTGATGGTGGATGAAGTGATATTTGTATGATTAGAGTTGTGTGTAATAAATACTAATGATCTAATTAGGTAAATTAAATTTGAACATGTTAATTAACTACAACATAACTTAGAAACACATAATAAAATTAGTATGAGTAAGATGAGCTAGAAATATTTTTACAATAATGATTGTTTGACTATTGATGGGTAATGAGTGTATTCTGAGTATGATGTTTGTGATGAATTTGATACATCATTCAGGTAACGGGTGTTAGCTTCTAGATTTGATGTGTAGGTACGGAGTAGGAGCTCGCCGTTTAGTCGCATGGACACAATTCGAGCTTTTACCTGGTCTGTTTAGGACTTGCTTCTAGTTTAACTTCTATACTCTGCCGTGTTTTGGTTTTAACAGCTAAGCAGATGAGATTTTTAGATTAATAACCCTTGAAGATGAGATCCTTTAAGTTTGTTTTCGAAACTCAGATTTAGCTCACGATGCCTTTGGACCTATATTGAAATCCCTACCCATGCCTATGTATGAGTAGTTTTCGCGTTTTCAGTGAGGTGTGAGATAAGGGAAAACCAACAACCATATCTTGAGATAGGGAGTGCGTTCGTCAAAGAAGACTCTGGAATTGGTGAGTGTCTGTTTCATTCTCGAAGGATCTTAATAACTCTACCTTTGAGTTCCTCAAACCTGGAAAAGTGTAGAGGTTTGCACGTACGGCTATGCAATGCATGTCTAGACTTGTGGTTTTAAAGGGTACTAAAAGTGCATGCATGAGAATAGTCGGCCTCTGTACTCAGGGTCAGGAATAATACGGATGATGTAGAGGGCTGAGAAGAAAGAGAATGATTTTTCCACATAAGGGATAGTTTAAAGTGACCAATGAATGAGAATAAAGAAAGGGGACACTCTCATGCGAGGTCGGCGGCTCCCAGTTATTGCCCTTATAAGAGTTCTATGAGGAAGAATAATGATGTTTTTATTCAAGAGGAATCGAGACTACAGAGGAACAACACTGAAATCATGCACACATGTACCTGCCAATTGTAATTGGTGATGTGTTGAACTATGTGGATAATGAAGTTTAAATGATATTTTATGAACTCTTATGAATATTTTTGCATGTGAATGAAAATAGAAAATGAAAAATGAATAGGGTAAGCTACGAAGTTTAGACTCGGCTTATATGTCGAGGAAAGTGAGGATAACTAGAATCTGAAAAAAATACGGTGTTTGGACTGCATTTATGAATTTTATTATATAAATATATACCGTTTATTATTAATAGGGTGACCCTATTACACTTTTAGGGGAGACTTTATCCATGACAATATATATATATATATATATATATATATATATATCTCTCTCTTTTGAACCTTTCATATGTTTTGTTTGTTTGTATACTTTCCATATCATAATATGCATATAGTACAACGTTAGAATCCAATTATCACATCCATATTTTGCATATTGTATCGTTATCTTAAGACACTAAGGATAGATCCGAGTCGGCTTAACTCAATAAAATAGATTAGTGAATTGTTCATTCACCGATAATATTTCAGGATTGGTTCACAAGTAAACCAAAACGGGGGTGTTACAATAATCGTTCAAGATAAATACAAAATACAGAAAAAACAATCTCTCAATAAGATTTCTAATGAGGTTAAACTCACCCATGATATATATATATATATATATAATTTGTATCTAGTATGAGCAGCTCAGATCATACACTTTGATTGACCTCAATATTCACATTTATATATACAACCTTATATATAAGTAAACTAGTTTCTCACTCAAGCGATGTGCAGCTTAAGGATTTAAAAAAAATCTTAATTATAATACAAATTAAATAAATTCTAATTATAATAAAAATGAAAAAATCTTAATTATAATAAAAAATATTAAAGGATTCGAAATAAATCATAATTACAACATAAAAGTAAAATTCTTACTAATAAAAAATAAAAAGTAATATTGTAAAATAATTAGAAAATACGAGGCAAATTATATCAAAAGTTCAAGTAACGTTATAAAATAATTAGAAGATAGGTGGTTGAACGGTATTAAAAATTCTCAATTTTATATATTAATATAGAATAAATAGATATAGATACCATGCACCTATCAATTAATTCCAAAACCGTGGTTCTCATCCCTTCCCCTTCCCGCTGCCTGGATCAAACGATCGCCACCATCTTCACCCATTATGCCCACATAGTAAACTTGCCCAACACCACCACCGCCGCCATGCATGAATATTTCAAATCACCCTCAGTCCATGCACAGTCCCTCGGCCTTATACGAGCCGCTTCCCTCCCAGCCATAAGGCCAGCAGCAACCCGAATTCCGAATCTCCGGCAAGACCACCCGGAGTTTCGACGCTTCTACGACTTCGTCCACTTCATCTTCGGGGAAAAAGGCCACATCTCAACGTGGCCGTCGACACGGCTGTGAAGGCATGGAGGATGGTTCTGTCCGACAGGACGTTTCCTCTTGTTGAGCACTGGTGCAAGTTCGTGGAGAAGCATCACCGGTATAACATTCCACTGAGAACTTGGACTGGTGTTTTGGATTTCGCCATTTTTGTGGGTGGTTATTTGTGGGGAGGTTTGGTGAAAAGTGTTGGTGCCCAACTCTTATTGATGAATTTGTGGAGTATATGATGAAGAGACAGCCGGTGGATGTTATGCTGTCGTTGATTCCATTAGAGAGAAGCTTAGTATGCTGACTATGAACAGTAGTTTTATTTTCTTGGTATTCTATTTCTGAAGTTGAACATTACATTGATGTTACCAACCTATGAATGCATGGAGCTAGTAATTTCCTAAATTTCATTCACTACCAAAACTAGATAAAAAAAACTTTCCACACTTTTATGTAAACTTTTATGTGTTGGTCACATTCCCTCGACCACAGAGAAGTCATAAATACGTGAAATTGTTCGAAGAGGGGCGAAAGATTGAAGTAAATTGTATAAGATAAAAGTTTTTTAGTGAATGTTCCAATGCTCAAACTCTTTAATGTTTGTCATGGTGTTTTATATCTTGGTTTATAAATACATTATTGGATATATTTTTTATATATGGTCTAGCTTAAAGTTCTAACAAAGAAGGGACACTCTATTTTGAAGAGGTCTTAGCCCTAGGGTAACACACTAGAGGGAGATTGTTTAAAATAGGTAGCCCAAGGGTTTTAGGCATGGGATAATAGAAGTAAATCTTTTGTTGTGGGAGAAGACATCATTTTTGTGGAATGGGGCTGATCGGATAAAAAATTTTCATCAGATCATCAATCATAATTGGATTAACTTCATCAAGATCAACACCGTCAATTTCTTTTGATTTCTATACCCTTGTTTGTTCCATCTTAGATCTTGAAAATTGTTTGATCTGTATGTGTGAGAGTTTGTTCTCTCGGAGAAATATTTAATTGTAATTTGTTGATTATCATAGGGGAAGGTTTGATTAGGCAAAGTAGTTTTTCCCTACATTTTAGCTAGCGAAATTTTCGCCTTATAACTATTGAATGGTCTATCATTTTACTTGTCAGATATGTTTGGTTATTATTATTATTGTGTCCTTAATCTTGTCAATACATTATTTGAAATTAAGTGTGTGAATGCACATCTTATCCACGTCCATAAATTAACTGTGTACATTAAGTCAAAATTAATCATGTCTAACTATTTATATGGGTTCATAAATTTTACATTCAGGGTAGTTATTACTTTAAGAAATTTTACATTGTAATTTATCTTTGTTTCTCAAGAAATCCGTGCAGCCGAAGATCCTAAATTTGTGATTTTTATATAAAAATTATTCTTTTAAATGAAGGTATTTGCATTTGGATGGCGGCTTAGGATCACCCTCGTGAAAAGTAAAGAGGATTTTAATAAAGAAGTGGAGGGGATTGTCTATATAAAGAGCTAAAAAAAGATTGTGAACAGGGCATTTTAGTTATTTAAATCAGATACCCAAAATCGCTTAAAAAATTTGATGAAGTCCAAATCTTAAAATTGGAGTTTACAAAGTTTAGAACTTGAGTGAATCCTCATTTTACCTTGAATAAAAGCCTTCTTCATCCTTTCACTTGGTCTTTTATTGGGCAATGCTATTTGTACTACCTATTTTTACCAATTCTATCACCATTAAAACATTAAATAGCAAATTCAAAAAAGGAAAAATACTACTTGTATTTCCAAAATTTACTTTGAGACCCCACGTTATCATTGTGTGAATATTAAATAGCGTATTTTAATGAATAAACATTTCATTTGAATGAATAAATGTTCCACTTCAATTCAAGTGGAACATTTATTCATTCAAATGAAAAAATTCATCATGCGGGCTTATTTAAGTCGCTCCAATTCTTAACCAAAGAGCTACTAGAGACACTAGGGGATTAAACAATAACAAGAGGGATCCACACATCCTATCATTCTCACTCTAGTTTCTATCCATGTAAAGTATTTCAAATAGTTGTCTTTGTCTTTACTATAAGAAAAAGATCTACACAGCGAACTTATTCTACTAAATTGATATCTATATTATCATTATCACTCAAAGCCAAATAATAAAATAAATTGACAAGGTTTGGTTATATCGATGAACTTCTATAAAATAGTTTCATGGGATTCAGCCAACTGTCTCGATCGTCGGATATCATCGAAAAATAGGAATATGTAATACACCAAACACTACACGATTTGTTGCTAAAATTTCTCAATACTTGAAAAGTCATCCACGTCACCAAAAAAGTGATTTTTAAAAATATGAATAGCACAACTCTTAAATAAGCCCCCTCCACTTTAGTGAACCAAACAAACACAAGGTTTATTTTTCGTTTTTAGTTGCTTGGATTCACATACCTAAAGGGGTTTTGCTTTTAGTAGGTAAAACACTTCCCGGCATTAATAATATGACACCATCACCACTATATGACAAGTGTTGACATTTACTAGTTTAGGACTACTGTTGAGTTCTGTTGACTGTTTAATGCTTAATTTTAGTGGCTGGATGATCTGGTGATGTTTAATTTAAGATGAAATGAGATGGTGTTGTAAGGAGTACACTTCTCGAAATCATCCACAATGTGGAAGCCTTATGAATTTAACCAAAACGACCGAGGAATAATACAATTAAGTTTTATTCATTTCATAATACCTGCATCAACTGATAATATGACAATTCTACTTGAGTTAGAACTCAAATTCTTTCATATTGTTTATAGATACTATTTAGTGGAAGATTTCTATTTACGAATTCTCAGAGATACTTGAGCTAAAATCATTTTATTTTTTAATACCTACATAATTTAGGATTTATACTTGTTTTTCGTTACTCTTGAGGGGTTCATGATGTTTATACATTCCTTATCGAATCAAAGTTCTTTTAGTTATAGCATTAATACCTACTTTATTTATGATTCTTATTTTCAATCATTATCTAAAGACTAATCATATATTTTAAATTACTGTTTGAAGGCTCCGATGAGAATTTTATTTTTGTCTTTCATGTAGGCTCGCCGGCCCACAGTAAAAGTATTATTTTTTAAGTGAGAACGCATGAATTAATATATGCACATTCCAGGCGAACGTGAATGTTTCCCATATAATATGTACCGAATGGATTAATCCCAGCCAAAGTGGTGACAATGAATTGAAGTCCTGAATCTCTGATGACTATTTGGCTTCATGTCAAAGATGTTCCCAGCTGAAAATACATGATGCTGGCCAGGGGCTCAGTGATTCAACGGCATTGGGTATATGTGGAGAACTGATTACATAATGAAAAGTATGCAATTGTCGATGAACGCCAAGATGTTAATGAAACGGTACAATTACCTAAATGCTTAAATTGTCTTAATAACATGCATCGCCATGTATATTGTGATTATGCATGATATGGCAGACAAGGAAGCTATGAGGTTGTACTGATAATGTTGAGTACAATATGTCATGCCAAATAGCTTTCGTCGAGATATGATAGAATTAACCAAACATAAAATTGATTAATGAAAGGATTCATTTCCAAAACCATTCGACTGACTTCCTACGTTGAAATGAGGCTACATCTTTTGTCCTCTTCAAAGCTCAACGCTACTTTGATAAGAACAGGTAAGATGCATAATCACCCCAACTTGTGCTCAATTTTAAAAAAGTTTTAGCCGCCTACCACTGATTAAAGACTTACAAACCCTACCACAGTTGAGTAACCAAAAATGGTAGAAGAAACTCGACATAATTTTTTTTTTAAAAATTATATCACCGAATCATAAGACTAGGGGCTGCATGTACTCCATCTGCACTCAACTTGTTTGCCTGGATTGTGTTTATAACATTCACAACATTTCCCTGCAAGCCGGAAAGAAAACGGCATCATTCTCAAATAAGAAAATCACAGGTACCTTCACTAACAGCTAGCGTGCGTTCTTGGTGCATTTTCTACAAATAATGCTACGATGCAACTTACCAAGACATGACAAGCTAATTAAAATAATAAATCATTATTAACAAAAAGGCAAGAACAACAAAATCTTTACACTTCATTACCTTCCAAACCTCAAGCTTCGAGTGCAGGGATTTCCATTGCTCCATCCCAAAAACCCGATTAGTTGAACGACTGTAATAAAGTTAACAAATCAGGACAGGTATACCAGTCATTACGTACATGTCTCAAATACAAGTCAATATAATTTCTTGTAAAATTAAAAACCAATGTTGACTAGAAAAAAAATAAACATTCATCTAATTTCACTGAACCCTCAACTACTTATTTAAAGAACAGAGCACAACTAATAACTAGGGAAATTTTGCTCTGTTTCAGACCTTCAGAGTTTAGGCAAAACATAACTTTACCCATGAAGCATTTCATATCAGAGAGACAACCAGTAAAATGGCAACTTTAAAGACTAACATATAATTTTTTACGCACGATCGGATATATTTCTTTATCAACTGCAATGACTAAAAAATTGTCTTCAACACCAAAATAGCATAAACTAAAACCTAAATTGACATGTCTCACATCTATTGACGAAAATATTCATCTTACTGCTATAGCTCAGTCAATTTAATCAGTTTCATTCTCTTATCACTAAAAAGCTACATTTCAGCTGCTAAATTTAAGTGGTGAACACCATTATTTAAAGCTATCATCGACATCATTTGTCCTATCATTATGAACTTGTTAAGCAACAACACAAAGGGAGTCCAAATCTGCTGTAAGGTCTTACAGGTAAAAACGCTGCACAACCCAACGGGATGATGGTAATCAAGCATTTATTTATGGTTAAATTTTCTCTACTACCCTTGCATGTAGTTGACAACATCATGCTTCACTTTGATTGGGACTTCAGGCCAAGCTTTACGGCTTAACCTTACAGCAGATCAACATCCATATAAAAATCGCTACTTTCTAGTTCAAAATCGCAGAATAGCATACGATTAATAGTCACTAGTATTAATTAATACAACAGAAATTCAACACAACATACATTTTCTCTATAAAGTCGAAAAGATAAATAGTTAGATAAAGAAGCCACTGCAAGAATCACCTTACTAAAACAATTTGGTTCATCTGATCCATCTTGCAGTCCAGCAACTTGGCAGTGATAGCTTTTAATATCCAAATCTCTACTTCATCCTCTGTGACCTGCCATTCAAAAATGACAATAGTCAAGCATTTTCTCATCATCCACATGCAAAGCCCACAAACATTATCATACCATCAAACATCTAACAGATCATTTATGTACAGAAACTTATACTCGACTAGGAAAAAATAATCCATTTTTAACAATCATCTAAACTTTAGTATAAAGCCAAATGATATAAAAGAATACTTCAACAGCATTTGATGTCCAACATACCAATCAGACATATTCTAGGGCACAATTCTTCTCATGAATAATATCCCATATTCATTTTGGTATACTCAGGCCCTGATAAAATAAGCATTTCAAAATTACAAATCTCACTGACTTACACGAAGAGTATCTTTGATAACGGCATACGGGATTCTGCCAGATTCATTGGTACCAAGATCGGCCAAAGATAACAGTCTCATCTTGGTTATACAATCTTCATGTACCAAGCCTACCAGACCAATATTTATGAGCAAATTGAAAAATAATATATATATATATATAT
>JAVDBV010049965.1:0-18880 GCA_032619315.1 Piper longum
TAGGTCCATGGATTATGATGGCATAAATTTCGATCTGGAACTATGCATCAAATATTGATATGCTTCGTAGTTGATTCTTACATGTTTGGAGCCCTCAGATAGTGTCACGTATATCTTTCTATAAAATGGGGTGGAAAATTACATGTTCTACCAAAACTTGTTCACCAAGGAAAATTTTCCCACAAAAAAATTCGGAATTATCGTACAAAAAAATGGTTAGTCTAGCTTGAAATGGGCGTTTAATTTCAACCAAGATATACAACAAAGTAAGGGGGAAATAGAAATGGAAACACAGATGGTTAATATTTATACTACGGCTGGCGACCGAGGAAGTAGTAACATCATACATAGCATGAAGAAGTTTGGCCGAAGTCAATGTAAGTTGCCGACTTTTATGAGTATGTCACGGCCACGAAAGAACAAATCAATGTCTGATGTTGAATAATAGTTTTATCCGACAAAATTTCCAAGCTGTCCTCTCGTCTTCTTCTACAGATCCTTCTATGAATTATAGACAGAGATCAACCAGCCCCTACTTCTACGTCAAATGAACACTTTGATAGGTTTAAAATTAAGAAAAGAACACTCCTTAGCAATATACATATGCACTAATGAATTGTAACCCTAATGGATTCTATCATCTAAAAGTTTTGACATGGAGAAAAAAGGATGGGTAATTCTTTCATGTTACGGGGGAGAAGAGTCGCAAGACAATATTGTCTTAGTCATAACATCTAATGATAGCAACAACATATTGACGGTGTAGAAAGGGCCTAAAGCCGCCTCTTAATTACAAAATTATAACAGAGACAAGACCTCAACCTGCCCTCTTTGTTAACTCTATTCGGAAAAGTCACCACTCTCTACTCACATTCGGTATTCGGCGCCTCCCACAGGGCCCAGTACTTCAAAAGCCCTCCTCCAGACGAGAACATTTCGCATACAACTTGCACTTCACCTTGATCAAAGTCCGAACTCAACTCTTACTATTTTTTCCAATTTTATGTTCTACATGATGCCACCGAGCCGTCCATTCCAACCGCATTCATAGTCCTTGTGTTCTTTCTAGCACAAACTAAGCTTTGATTCATCAAAAGTAAAACTTGGCTTGTCTCACTTGCAGGGTACATGTAGGTAGCGCCCCAATCGAAAAATCGAACTGATTAATCTTCGTGGACAACTTGGAGTGTAGCCTTCTTCTCGCAATTGCGTCTATTATTAATAAGATTTATTACGGATTAAAGCCATTGCACAAGATTTTATAAAATCCAAAAAAAATTTATCCAAATCAAACAGGGTTTAACGGAAGAAAATAAAATTTAGATTAATTAGAGCACATGGAGTCGCCATTGCTAAAGCAAGAAGTCTAGACTCTTGCCTGCAGGCCAAACATCTCCTTCCCCCTTGTCTGTTTTATGTCACAATGGTTTCTCCCTAGCTTCATTAGTTCCCCAGTGTTTTTCATTCTTCCTAAATTGGTAGTAACAACTGTTTTATCTTCATATTAATTAATAAACTACGGTTGAGAATAATAAACCATTTCCTCCATGGATTTTTCAAATGAGAACCACCAATCAATTATCTCCTTCTCATGCAAAATTGAGAAGATAATTATAAACAAAACTCCTCATTACACAAGTTTTTTCAAATCCCGAAAAGTAAAAGAACTCACTTACAGCTCTCACACAAGACCAACAACGGGCATATTAACCAGAAGAAACTCTCTAAATATTAACTTAATATAATAAAAAACAACCTCATCCTATCGCCGTTTTATGCAAAACCTGTTGATTAATCGGCAACTAATCACAGTTCTCTTATCCTTAACCCTCAACAAGAAAGTCGTCGGTGATGGCATCTTGGAAGAGTTCCGACGCCGGCCACCGTAAATTGACCCCATCCAAGCCGCCAATGTCGCTGGCGATAAGAGCGCCGTCGTCGAAGAAGGCCGGCAGCTCCTCGAACGTGAATATGTCGTCCAAGGAAAAGTCCATCGGCAACAACTCCTCGAAGTTCTCAGGAAGGAAAAACTCGTCTTCCACCCCTTGCAGCACAACCGTCGCCGGCGGTGGTGGAGCGGGGATGGGAGGCGGCGGTTTGGGTTTGGCGTCGGGGGTGGAGCAGTCGGAGGAAGCAGAGAAGCGAAGAACAGATGTGGGGGAGGCCAAAACCGGGCACTCATCGCTCCACTCGTCGTCAACGGAGTCGGTGTCGGCTAACGCCGGCGGCTCGGCCGCGCTCCTGTCAAAGTTGGTCATGGCGTCGGGGCCACGGAGTTGGATGGCGGCGTCGTCGTAGACCTTCGCCGCCTCCTCGGCCGTGTCGAAGGTCCCCAACCACAGCCTCACCCGCCGCGTCGGGTCCCTTATCTCCGCCGCCCACTTCCCCCACGGCCGCTGCCGGACTCCGCGAAACTTCTTCTTCCGAGAAGAGGACGAGTACGAAGAAGCCTTGGCCTTCACCGGCCGCTTCCCCAGCCGGAGCTTCTTGCCTCCGCCGCCGGAGCTCTCGCCGGAGAAGGAAGCGGCTGGCTGGATAGTGATTTCGTTGATGTAGCGTTGGCCACCGCCGACGGTGATGGACTCGTCGTCGCTCGAGGAATCGGTGGCGTCCGGGTCGGCGACGGACACTCGGACGACTCGGCGGTGGTCATGAGCCCTCGAGTGGATGGTTGTCTTGGATAGCTTACGGGTGAGCCTCTTTGATGGAGGGGGGAAGACGCTTCTCTCCATCATTTTGGGATGCTCAACTCTCCCAACTCAAGTAGTTCTTCTGCTGATGCATCCTGTAACAAGAGATTGAAGGGGTAAAAAACTTTGGAGATAAGCAGTTTTTTATGTTCCGAAGTCCAAACTAGCAAAGACCCACCAACTATGTTACCATATATCAATACGACCCAATGAAGAAAAACATTTTTTTTCAAAACTAGGAAGCAGCGCAGAAGCATCAGACTTGAAAACCAACTAGCATATATATGTAAATCTAAAAAGAAAGACCAGCCTTTACCAAAAGGATTTTTCCCCCACTGGGTATGAAGCACCAAGGGACTTCCACAAACAGTTGGGGTGTAGATATTTATAGTGCTTCTGGTCTGGTTTTTTCTTGGAAGAAATTGTGGGAGGCGGTGGAGGAACATATATGTGAACGGATGGTAATTATGATAGATTTGGAATCGGGAGAAGAGAGAGACGGTTGGAGTACTGAGGAGTGAAAGCACGGCCGAATCGCTCTTTTATGGGACTCGATCGAGGATCTCCGTGGACCCTCCTTTCCGTTCCATCTGACCTTTGTTTAATGTATCACGTATGTATGTGTATATTGTCACCTCTCTATAATTTAGACTATATTCTTTTTTTTAATGATGATTAGCAGGTGTGCATAAGTCCGAAATAATCGCCGCCTAACTTAGAACCATATATATATATATATAAAAGTAATTTGAGGGGAGTGGGCAAAATGGGAAGGGTGTATTTGTGAGAGAAACTGCCGCTAAAATGGGGAGGGCCGGCGAGCTGACGCGTCAAGCACCGCTGCATCTTGGATGATGACGTGGTGTTGGTCCCCCCCCTGTCACGTGAGGGGAAGCGGTGGCTCTAGTCATCCCCACCTTTGGTAATTTTCTGCGGTTAATAATGGTTATCTTCCGTATTTGTATTGTTTTAGTAGTAATAATTATTAATGACCTTCAAAAAAATAAACAAATCTGTAGTTAATATATTTTCCATGCAGATGTCACGTAGCTTCTAAAAATAAATAAATACAAAATAATTTTTTTTACGAACTCCCTCCAAATGAGTAGCCTGCGAGCCGTCTAATAAATACCTGTCTATTTATTACTTCAATTACTATAAATGTTTACGGAAAGGAATGCTTAATTGAAACTGAAAGGAATACTAAACTGCTTGAATGAAAAAAATAGATAAGTTTAAATTATCGTAATTATATTCTTAAGATAATAACAGCCTTATATATTGTATTATAATTGTATTTTTGACGAGTTTAACTGCAAAATAAAACAAGGAATACCAGCTATTATGTATAGCAAAGAATTCAATTATTAAAATGCAAAAAGATTTGATTGTATGTTTTTTACCCATAATAGTTGTATAGATCTATAATCAACAAATCATGAACTATTATTAATTGAGACTATAACGTCAGGTTATATTACAATAGACATTGATATAGGAGTATTTAAAAATTTTATTTTCATATGTATTAAATGTGGGAGTAATATGAGGATCTTAAAAATCACCTACTTTAAAATTGATATAATTTCTTTCATCAATCCATGGAGTAACTCATGTCTAATTATCTAATGGAGCTAACTATCCAATACACTCTCCACGTAGATTTATTTTATTTATAATAACTTGCCCTAAATGTAAAGTTGATGGACAAAATTAATCTTTCAAAATGGCTAACTTAAGTTGAAAATTTAAAAGCCACACCTATGGTAATATAGGATCTTATCGACATTCCTATTAATATACTTATTAATGTATTAGATCTTACTTTTGTTATTATTTAAAACTCAAAATTCTAACTCAACTTCGGTATACTATGGAGTGGAGCCCACTCCAACTTAGAATCATTTATATAATTCTTTTAATTCGAGGAAAAAAATATATCAAATAATGAGACATTTTTCTCTTTGAAATTTGAAATTGATAAATATATAATTTATATTACTTTAAATTATAGCGAACCAAATACAAGCCAAGCCCAAACACTATGAGTTTTAGATAAGATCGATTCGACTTATAATACATCAAAGCTCGTCAAGCACTCAAGCAAGCTCAAACATACTTATCAAAAATCATGTTGAATTCAAATACATCCATGTTAGCCTCGGCTCAGCTTGGCTCAGTTCGGCTCATTTACAACCCTACATGTTGGTTTAACAGCCCTCAACACCAAAACACTTTGCGGGATTTGGAACATTTTCCCACACTTATTAATTTTTGTATTTTTTAAAAATTTAATAATAAGTGATATTAATGTTAAAAAAAACCTTAAAATTTTATCAATTTCTTATTTATATATTTTATTTTTCATACATATAAATTTCATTTTATAGGACCATTAAAAAGTATAAATTAATAAAATGTGCAGCTTATATACGTTATGTAAGGTATAAATCATGACCTTAATTTTTAAAACCACTAATTTTACTTAGGAAAAAATTAAACCATTGTTTTTCGTTCTACTTGATTTAAAATTACTTGAAATAAACATAAAAAACAAATTTAAATACTCAAAATGCGTTTCTCAACTTCGGCTTGCACTCAAATAAAATCTTATATCTAAATAAGATAAAATTAACTAGATCAAAAATAATTGTAAACGATTAAAATAATATTTAACTCGTCTCGGCACCTGTACACTTCTGGAAATGTAGAAACACAATGTCAGAACACGTATGCATTTGGTGACATACAATAATCCCAAAGGATACATCAACATACCAACAAGGCCTTTGCGGGCTATAATCAAAATTCCCAACTAGTTTCTAGTAGGGGTGTAAACGGGCCAAGCCTACTCACGAGCTTTTATGTGTTGCGTTTGGCTTGGCTCGTGCTTGTGCTCATTAATTTTGTGCTCGAAAAAATACTCGGCTCAAAATAGATAAGCTCGTTAAACAACGAACAGAGCTTGAGCAAAGGAATGTTCAGCTCGGCTCAGCTCCGTTCGAAACTCGAATTCGATATGTTCAAACTCAAAAAAATGTTCGGTTCGGCTCGGCTCATAAATATTATTGAGGTCACATTGAACTTATATAGTGTTTAAATTTTTTTTTGATCTTATATAAGTGAGCAGAGAAGCATTCACTAGGCTCGAGCTCGGCTAAAGCTCGGCTCGAACCAAACCTAAACACTATAAATTTTGAATAAGTTTGGATCGTGTCGTTTATATTAAAGTTTGGCTCGTTTACATTAAAGCTCTGTTCGGCTCGTTTTATATCGAGTCAAACTCAAGCACAACACTATTCGACTCGGCTCGACTCGTTTACACCCCTAATTGTAACCAGGTGCAATACTACTTCATGCGTGGCTATACATGAAATGTTGGTGATAATTTACTCATGCGGGTAATGTGTGGTACCTACCAAATCAACACCTCCACCCTCAACATCCATGGCAAGAATCTTCTTGCCCATCGCCATTCAATTGCTGGGTTCACAATTCGAACGAAATATTAACGACGTCGACATGATCATTGTCACCTTTGAGCTGCAACCCCACTTGAGTTTTCTCGTATATTAATTGTACAGAGTAGTGTAGAGGTTCAATGGTGTCATGTATGATGATGCTCCTTTGCTCTTGGGCGTGTATAATTGAATGGACATGGCCATTCAATTTTGGTGTCCGTATGAGCAGGTAATTACTTGTAGTTTACGATCTACAATTGGTATCATTGTCGCACACAACCACGGGCTGACTCACTTTGCTCTTTCTTCACCACATCCCACTTGATGGGACCGCTTAGGGGAGGTACAAAATTGAGCATATTTGTGGAATAATCAGTACTCTATTTTTAATTAAGAAAAGGTAAGGCATAACACCCAAAAAAAAGAAATTTAGGAAAAAACATTAATGTATTATTTTTTTTCCAAAAATAATATAAATGCATTGTGCATGGTTTTTTTTTTCCTAGTAATTATAATAGGAGACCTTATAAGTATTCAATTAAGAAATGATAACCCATATTTGTAGCATGCTATGATTATTTGCCATTTTTTCTACCAAGGATATGTGCCTTTATTAAGTTTAAAATTTCCGGCGCATTGCAATATTATAGGGCTCGGGCTGGTAATTTACAAATGTATTGTGTATCTTTTTAATTTGATTGGTTGATCATACGAGTATAATATTACATTATAAAATCTTTATAATTAAGAAAATTTATTTGTATATTTTAAAATATTTATCATTAAATAGTTATGTATCAACAAGGAATTGTGGCCTCTTGTGAGGGTATGAATGTAACTTTTAGTTTTACATCTTCTTATAAGATGAATAAATTGAACTAAAAATATGTCAAGAATTAATTTCAATAGCTCTTTGCTTTACTTATTTTTGAATAAATATAAATTTTGTAGTTTAAAAATATGAGACTCGAATTTGACTCACTAGTGGAAAAATAGCCTTTTGTCAACAACTTTATAATGATATTATGCCTGTGATAAATTTGTCACCGTCTTATCATGTTTAATATTTGTCAAAATTTTTGTCACAATAAGCCATAACAAGTGCATGTATTAAGATATTTAACATAGCTATTTGTTATGGGAAGTTTATATAAAAAATTTGTAATGGTTCTCCGGCAACAAAATTTGGGCAGACACTTTTTTTTAAGATTAATATAAATTGCCATTGTTTTTTATCATGGTGTCAAAATTGTGACACGGTCATCTTATAACAATGCTTATATCAAACATAAGAAATTTTTTTAAAAAAAAATTCTGACACAACTAGTTACCATGGCTTATATGTGTCAATTTTTTTACTGAGGTTTACCATAGTAATTCGTTGTCAAAAATAAAATTTTATCTTTTAAAAACATTGTAATAGTGACAATTATAAAAAAATACATTGTCATAGTTTGTTGTAGCTGTTAAACTGTGACAAACATATAATATTTAAAAAAAATAGTTTATTTGTTTCAAATTTTGGGCAGGAAATTTTCTACCCAATTTTTTTTATTAAATTAAGGGGGAGCCAAAGCGCCTAACATGGCCACCACCATGAGGGAACAAGGATGGTCCTGCCCTGGAGTCGTACAGCATTAGCTGTTGTAAATGATTGTGACAAAATTATTACGGTTTTTGTTGTGTTAAATTGCGGTGACAAATATTTTGATATGTTATTTTCCCATAACAAGGCTATTATATGCGGGCCCTATTGACACAGAAAAAGCTCGTGACTAATTAAAATTTGACATGTTTTAAGGTTTTTATCACCTCAACGGGTGTAAAAACCCATTTTTATATTAGTGACGGCAAGCCCACCTAGTCAAAGTTGACTTCAAGTGAAGTCGAAATCATTTAAATTATTTTTTAATTCAATAAATAAAAAATTAAATAAAATTAATATATATTATTTAATTTGATATTTAAAATCGATAAATATGTGATTTACATAACATTAATCACTCTGACTGACTCAGGGAGACATGAAGTGATATTCAGAAAGTTTCTAAAAGTTGAGAAGAGTTTTAAAACTACCCACTATTTAGATTAAAATGACCTAAATTTAGATGTTCGTGTTTTTTCATAATATTTTCATCAATTTTTTGCTAAAATCCAATTAGTGGTTATAAAATCACTGAAATTTCATCCCACTGAAAGAGATTTTGGTTGTAGTACTGATCATAGGCTTGGCATGGCCTGCCGGAGGGGGTGGCGGTGGGACCGGCGGGAAAAGCACGTATCCGGCCGCCGGTGGCCAGCCAGAGAAAGGTGCAGTGTGGCTAGGAAGGCACATCCATGCACTGAAAACGGAGGTAGAAACAAAGTAGGCAGCCCCCTTCGTCCGTTGCCTTTTATATGCCGTTCTCTCGCCATGTAAGATGAAAATGCTTAAGTAGACTTAGTTGTCCCTATATCGTTGGTTGTTGAGCTCTCACACTCGGCATATTCCTTGAATGTTAATCTAACCACGACATGAGTTAGGCATTTTAATTCAAGTATATTGGTCCCAGCCAATTTGTTGCATACGACTAATTTGGAGTATTTGCTATCACTTAATTCTCGGCGACAACGCTCTTGACCTTATATATATGGTGGCTCAAAAGGCGAAAGAAGGAGCTTCTCATGAAGTCTAACCCCTAAAAAACAGACATTAATTATAGACAAAACCGAATGATTAAGCAAATCTAAATACACACGTTGAGGAGGTACGATGACCCGTCCCGTGTAACAGAATAAATTAAGTTATTTCTTCAAAAATAATTAAATAAATTAAAGATCTATAATCTATTCCTACTTATATCATATCGGATATATATAAGGGACCTTCAAAGTGACATTATGTAGTACTCTTGGCTCTTTCATAGGAGTTGTTGAGCTTTAGAGTCTTATATATCCACGTATATGAAGATCCAATTTTATGAAACCTTAATCATTTTGAATTTTCAATAGTCCAAGTTTGTAATAATACCTTGTTACAAATGGTTGCGTTCACCGATACCATGATAGGAGACACGTTTTTAAAAATTTATCCACTCGGTGGTGTTTTAGATGCTACTATATCAACAGTTCATTAGATTTTTACCACCATCTAATGACGTTTTTTATTATTTGCCAAAGAGCTTTTCCTACGAATTCTTCGAACTATTGAATTATTTGATGTATTGGGAGTTGATTTGTTGTAATAAGAGATATAACGAAAAATATAAGTAAAATGGTAACAAATTATTTATTTCATTCTAAAAAAAAAAGATTGCACTGGGCAAAAGTTAGGAATAGCCTGGCTAGAGTGGAGGAAGCAAATAGCATTGGCAAGTCTGTATGGAAGTATTATAGATGTCAGGCTTTCAACTTTTGGAAAACAGAGTTTCATGGAGATGCGTTATTTTTAGAGTTCATCTCAGCTAGAGGAAGAATATGATATATATTATAATGTGCGACAGACTTGGTGTAATTGGGACCGCCTGCTAGCCAATACATATGTGTGAAGCCATTTAGAAACAAACAAAAGCTAATATACTGTTTTTTTCTGTCAAAGCCCAATCCGAAGTTGGTCGTACATCTTATGCTACTACAAACTATTATACGAAGTAATCTAGCTGATATTTTTTTAATATATGGTTTATGTCGGACGGCTATATGCCAAGGATAATCCTCAGATCATGCAACATTTAACTCTCAGTCAATAAGTAGTTAACTAGCAATGCCGACATGCGAATTGAGCCTTGCTCCAGTGCTTCCATATACGTATAATATATATTCTATAATTAGCTGCTTAATTTATAACCTATATTTGTTCCATGAGTTATACAGATTTTACATTTTCAGGATTTCGTTTTTTGCACAAGGTATTAGCACGATTCTGTAAGCAAATCAACACCCATCACATCAAATATTCTTTATAGTAATTTTGTAATTTCAGTAGTCGCCTTTACATTTTTACTAATTATTGATTGGAGCTTAGAGCCAATATTAAATGTAAAACATTACTGGCGATTATTATTATTCTTTTTTCAAAATGACATTAGTCAAATCGGTAACATAATGAATGCCATGTTGGTTCCGCTTGTTGTTTGAAGCCACAGCGTTTGTGCTCATTTCTAGTAACCACAACGAATAGTAAATTAACAAACGTTGCATTCACTTCGAAATGTTCGATATTGCACAGTTGGATCCAAACCAATCAGGGGATCGATAAAAAACTAGAGCTTGCCATGTTGACATTATCACATGAAGACAGTACGCAATCTACCTCTCATGGGGATGGTAAAAAGTTTAAACCACGAGAGTATCAACAAGGGTAAATCCCCAATACCTCCCATTGAATACTATTACAGCATGTAATCCCCAAAAAGAAGAGCTATAGAAGCCCCCAACTCATCGAAAGAAGGAGCCTCTAATTCCTATGCTCACCAGCTCACATACTAATGAAACAAAAATAGCTCGAATTTTTTAGTATATAGACGTACCAGTGCTCATGAACGTCCATGATATAACACACAAATTCACATTGTACAAGAACATTTACCTGCCCAACAAGGCAACAACACCAGCATTTCCCTCATACCCAACATGAAGAAAACGAAAGAAACGGTTAATCTGATCACTCTCAGCACTCTCTTGCAGAGTACCGCATGCTCTCTTATGTATATTTTCATCTAGCTTCCTGCAGAAGCTTTAATGAAGAACCAAGCACCCTCTAGTAGTAGTTCAAACTTCAAAGGGCGCCTCATGATTTTTAATTTTTATAGTAAGAGGATTGACTAGAAAAGAGGTGCTTAGCTAGGGAAACTAAACCAGGGATTGTTTAAGAACAAAAAAGATGAAGAGCACATATATAAGAAATAAACAAAAGAGGAGTGACGAAATGAGTGGCAGGAGTTGGTCGTTTTGACTGGGGCAAAGTGACTGAAGGCCATGTGCTATGAATCTCGAGAATGAGAAAGGTCTAGCGTTTGATACGGCTTTTATTAATGGCGTCCCCTTCCCAGCCATCGTTTTGTCTTTATTTGCTGTTTTATGGCAGGTATTTGGTGGTCTTTGTCCCCACTCTTTTCAGCCCCCTCCCCTTCCCGGGACTACCCTTTAGTATACCCTTTTTCATATATATAATATATGTTATAAGTCTATATTTTTTAATAAAAATTTCTTAACCTCCTAATTAAATTAATGTCGAATTGTTTTTGGTTAAAACTCTCGTTAATTGTCACTTGCGTCCCTTAATCACTCCAGAATCGCATGCATGTTAATAGATATAATAATTTGGCTCAAGTATTATAACAGCCTACCCTAATTAGTATAGATTAATAAACTTAGTCATTTTTTAAAAAAATAATTAACCAAGTCAAAAATTATTAGTATAATTTTCATTAATATATTGGATCTTATTTTACAAGATACTAAATATGAAACTAACTAAGTTGGGGATCTTATATTCTATTTATCTTAAGGAAATCTTATTCTTTGAATTTTTTTTCTATATTATAAATCTACATTTAAATAGACTCCAATTATCCAACATGCTCTTTAGTGTTGGAGTCGTTCCCCCCTTGAGGAGCGGGCAGTAACGACAAGCAGTGAGCAAACAGCTGTGAGTAGCGGAATGGAGGAAGAAGGGTTGTAGCATTAGGGTTGGGCACTAGGGCACCCGACCAGTGCTCTAGTGCTGCGACCTAGCACCTTGGATGCTAGACAGGGCACCTTGGCAACGTAAGGGCGCAAACCTACTGGAATTGGGGTGCCTGGGCGCCAACGGCGTGGTCCGACCAAAACTCGAATTTAGACATATTTTGGAAGGGATTTAAGGTTATTTAAGCCAAATTTCGAGGGTTTCGTAGTAGTGTAACATATTTTGAGAAAGCAGATCAAGTTTTCAAAGGGTGCCTAGAGTTTTAGCTGAGAGAAGAGAAAGAAACATTTTTTTCATCGTGAAAAGGAGGTCATGCTTAGCGGATTGATATCAATTGAATTGTATTCTTCGTTGGGTCTTCAACCAAAGTTGATTCTTCATCAACATCAATATTAGTACACTTTGTTTTCAATTTTCTCACATGTTTAGATCAATTTTTGTTGTGATTGATAGTTATTGATCTTTATTTGCGGAGAGGTTTCTCTCAAGGATTATTGTGGAGTGGTTTTACTCAAGTTTATTTGGGAGTGATATTACTTGGAGTTGTTATTAAGAATAGCTTTACTCGGTTATATTTGTGGAGGTGTCTCTCTGGATCAAATATTGGTTAATGTAATTGGTTTATTACATAGTAGAAGTTTGGGACGTGATATTTCTTCTTGATTTGAGGGTTCTCCACATAAGTTTTTGTTTTCTCGATTTTATTTGCTCGTGATTTATGAATTATAATATTGTTTGCATCTTGTCAAATAATTAAATCATTTCAGCATTTTATGATGTGAAAAATTCCAACACCGAGGTAATTGTAATATACCAAAGAATAAGTATAAGAACTCAACCCAATTCATGTCTAATCAGGGGATCTTACCGATATAAATTGATGGATCTAAATCATCTTTCAAAATGGACCAAAGTTGAATATCTATCCCATAATTGATATATTGCATTTTATCCTTAGACGTGGGACTACTTTGGAAAAATTATAATACTATACAAAGCCATCTACTTATACATTTCTTTAATATAGTTTACAATAATTTAATCATCTCAAAATGATCATCTGCTTATTATGATCTATAATATAATTAATATAATTAACAATCGCCTATCCAATACACGTTCCATCAATTTTGCAAAGATCATCAAGTTATCCCAAATGAACTTCATCTAGCTTTTATAATATGCATATCATTTATGTATATATTTCATCATTTTTATAATTAGATTTTATACAATTTTGAATTTGTCTTGGATATAAGTAAGAGGGAATTCAAATATCCTATGTTAAAGTTATTGACCTGTTAATTTTTCTTTTGTTGAGAGCCTCAAAACTTGGATTTAACTTCATTGCTTATAATATATGGAGTTCGCTACCAGTAATAAAATTCAATGTCAGTGGCATGCCTAAAATTAACCTCTTTTTTTTTGTTTCAACGAGAAGTAGATTTGGTGAATGTTTTTATATAACTTTACGATGCTTTTAAATAATTACAGAACTCAATAATATTTTTATGAAAGGATAAGGAGAAAGTGTAAATGTATAATGACCTAACCAAAGTACAAATTGATGAACTTAAATTATTATTTTTCAAAATAATTAATTCAGGTTAAAAAACCTGAGATTAATTTTTGTGGGTCTTACGGACATTAATCCACGTACCTTTGAACACTTTGTCACCAAATTTTTGTCTTCAACTTAGAGGTCGGTCTAACTGAAGTTGATAATCAAATTTAGTTTCTCCCAATGTCATCCTTAGTCGGCTCTCCTAAGTGCTAATAACTGATGTATACCGGCAATCCAAATTCAAAATATATATTCTATCTCCACTGACAAATCAGATCTTATCAAGTAAATATTTAAATGTGAGATAAATTCTTAGAGATAATGTTACAAGATTAATGATAATATTATGGGATATATTGGCTTTGATTTCGTGTCTTCGTTTATGTACGTAGTGTCCAATGATCTTCGGTGAACAGCGAGTTGGGGCCTATCTCGAGCTGCATGAAACACATGGCCGGATTGTTTGGCTCGTGTCTGCAGTCCCATGCAAGGTTTGCTCGGTTGGTAACCTGTCTACCTGCCTGTCCACTATCATTCTTATTTTCAGTGCGTACCAGATTCAGAAAATTAGTTAAAAAAAGTCAGAAAATTAGTTAGCCTTGATATAGTACATATATAGCTTTGCGAATTCGCAGACAGTAGATATTAAAGCGTAGTGACGAATTACTAATATGAAAATTTATTTAGCTCACAAAATTTTTTGACGAATTGACCGGTGCCTTGATGGGTGTCATATTATGTATGCAAAGTAATTGAGGCATTCTTGGAATATTAGTTCTGTAAGTGAGATAAGTACTATGCAAACAACTTAATTTAATAATTGCAATGCCCCCCGAAATTTACTACATCCACCAGCTCATATGATCTTAAATAGCAATTTACAGTACATAGACGTTGCAACACCAATTGTTCTAATTCTAAATGGGTAGCAACGATTTTTTGTGTTGAAGACTTCAATGCCATGTCTTAATATATTTGAACATCTAAAGTGAGTTTTTATCATCCTTAGCTAAGTTTTTCTCTAGGGGTAACACTTGTTTAAGTTAAACCATTTGGTTGGGCGTCTTTATAATTATTATATTAACATACATTACATTTTTTTGTTAATACAGAGCTAAATAACTTTTTTTTTTCAAAGTTACGAAACATTTGTTTTCTTTTTTCAAGGTAACATAACATTTGTTTCTTTAGCTAGACATGTTCCAACGTTAAATGAGTTGAAAAGAAAACCCGTTGTATGACTTGGCAAAGTAATAGGTTCACTCCCAAAGTAAGGAACATGCACACAAGCAGCTTCACACACTGGACATGACAAGTGCCTAGTAGTTTGAGCTCATAAAATATAAAATAAAAACCCCCAATCTGTTGGCACGCATTTTATGCATTTTTTTGAAAGCAAATAATTTTTACGCCTTTGAGGCAAGTGCACGAGAGTAAGAACAGGGAACTTCGATGAATAAAATACAAACTTCACTGCAAGAAGAACCACATGAATCCCCCAATTCTTGAAGTAAACTAGTAACATAGTCATTGCCCCTCTAATTAGCTGTAAGTGATCCATGGATTCAAACGATTTTTTTTTCGCATTCTCTGCATGTTTGTACGTCCTTTCAGATGAAAAGGAAGCTATCACGACTACAACTAGGAACGTTGTGCATACATACATACATATATCTATATATATATATATATATATATATATATATTATATTCAAGCACGTTGCATCTTATGAGAACACAAATTAATGAAGCAGCTTACTAACGAAGCAGTAAGTATTTTTTTCTATGATACCATTAATGAACTGTTCTATTTTCTAATCTGTGCATTAACAATGAACAGCTACTACCAAGTTATTAGTGGGGTGGCAAGTTTGTTTTTATTGATTGATCACTTCAAGGCATTGCGGATAATGGGAAGCCAAAGCTATTGCGGTGAATCAGAACGACTCTTGAGGTTCCCAAAGAGTAGTTTTGAATATTTCAAAAGGTGGGCATGTTACAGTTTGAGTTCTTTAGTGCAAGAACTTTTGTGTGGTAGCTTGGGGGAAAGAAACTGGTGCCGTTGTGACCTGCATGCATGTTGAATTTATCAAGATCATAGGAAGAACGGGATGATATCATATGTAGCTGTTGGTTTTCCCTATCAGCTACACCTAGTGTGGTCCAATTGATGTCCAACTTCCAAATGATCGAACGGATTGATGTCCAACTTCCAAATGATCGAACGGTTGAAATTTGCTAATTGAGCGGACCCGTTTATTTTTTACAAAAAAGAGCACCGAAATTCCGTTGCCGGGACCAGCTACACCTAGTGCGGTCCAATTGATGTCCAACTTCCAAATGATCGAACGGTTGAGATTTGCTAATTGAGCGGACCCGTTTATTTTTTACAAAAAAATTTTTTACGAAAAGGAGCACCGAAATTCCGTTGCCGGGACCAGCTACACCTAGTGCGGTCCAATTGATGTCCCCAACTTCCAAATGATCGAACGGTTGAGATTTGCTAATTGAGCGGACCCGTTTAATTTTTACAAAAAAAGCACCAAAATTCCGATGCCGGGACTTGAACCCGGGTCTCTCGGGTGAGAGCCGAGTATCCTAACCAACTAGACTACAACGGAGGAGATATAATGAGTCATGTCAGTTATTTTAAATAGCGACTATGTATGCTCGGAACTGGACAGCTTGTTGTTCAATATAAAGCTCCCTCTAATGAAAAAAATTGGTTGCCAAGCCATATGATTACTTAAGTCCAACTCCTTGCTGTTAGTAGCTGAAATGCAAGGAGAAAACAAATCATACAGCGGTTGCCATCCTTATAGAGAAGACCAAGGAAACAGAAGTTATCACATTATATATGGGGCAGCAAATCCGGCTTCTGCCTTCAACTTTTCAGTAGTGTAATTTCAAAAGGATGGCGATCAGTTTGATAATTTCACCTCATTTGACATTTGATTGTTCATTTCCATTCAGTTAATATACTTTAATTAGGCCCCTTTCAATTTTTAGTTGCATTAAACGCACAAGCCTCGCCAAAACGTACTCCAATGTAAGACTTACACGATCTTAGTGTTACGGCCTTGATTCATGGGCTATTTAGATATTAAGAGTTTTATGTTGTTTTTAGGTATACTTAGTCCATAAAGAGGTAGTCGGTGTTATCCTAATAACGAAAATAACTTGCAACTTATGAACACATGTTATAGTTATAGTGATAACCAAACATTGATGCGGTGAAGTTGTTGGAACACCTAAGAGTGTTATCGGGTTTTAAGGAGGGGAATCGAGCATCATCGAGTTTCTAGATATGAGTATAGCGACTAATAGTGTTTGGTGACCTAGGGCAGCTCATCGGGTCATAAGGTGTGTGTACCGAGCATTGTATAGGATTAACCAAACAAGCTTTGTTCATCGGTTCGATATTAACCTTAAGATGTTAGGTATGGGTTACAAGTATTGATCACGATCGAGTATTGCTCGTTAGAGTTACCATGCATGCCTAGGAGTGGTGATCGATCTTGCCGAGAAATGTGCACCGGTAGCAGCGAATTGGATTTGTCGATCGTGCTAGGAGCTGATTACTCAGCATGCCGAGACACTAGACTTGGGAGTGTCGAGAGGAGTTACCGAACATTACCGAAGTGCTAGACGAATGTTAGACGAGTGTTAGGCGATGACCGAGAACTGGAAAGTAGAATTTAAGGATTTTGTCGAGGTTTCTTAGTGGGACTTAGAATCCTAGTACAAGTAAAATTACCAATAGGGGTTGTGCATGTGGGCTAGTTGGTGACTATGGGACTTCTTGGTAGACTGGAACATGGTTGAGATTTTAGGGAGGAGGTCTTGAACAACACGAGGAAGTGCTGACTTGGACTTCAAGGTTGACTAGGAGAAGGAGCTAAGAAGGAGCCTTGGTGGAGCCGAGACCAAACCTTAATTGTATTGAGAATCGGATGTTAGGGTTTGAGGTTTTTTGGCCCATGGGGTTCTTCCACGAGTCATAGAGTTCAACTAAGAATGTGCAGAACAACATGAGAGGCATGTCATTTTCTAATTATACTTGGAGATGACATTAGGAAGAGAAAGGACTCTTTCTTTTTAACTAAGTTGGAATTTGCAACGAAGTAGGAATTAGTTTTTATAATATAAGTCGAATCCTTGGTCATACAAGAGTATCATGAGAGAAGTAATCAATCATACGAAGGGAGGACGTCTTTGAGAGGACTTGAAAGAGTTCTCATTGTCTGCATTGTGAGAGAAGAGGGCTGGAACATGGAGGAAGAAGAAGGAAGAAGTTACCATAGTCAATCTCGTGGAATAGAAATTGGAACTTCAAACTTTGAGGGATCTTTGGGGCTTGATCAAGGTACTCTTATACACACCTTTATTACTGATTTTAGGTTATATGTGATTGACTTAAATTCATGTATTAGTTGTTCTCTTTAGGAAATTTGATTAGGGCCGTGTAGTTGTGGACATTGCTTATTAGACGGGTGATCTGGGTGAATCCCTTTGTGAATAAGTAATATTGGGGCAAGGCCTAGTTGTGGCTGTCCACAAGGTCAAGTGAGTGTGTAAAAGGATTTGCGTGCTTGTATTCCTTGTATTATTGCATATTAATATAAGGTTAGGAGAGGTTCGCGTAGATCTATGTGTTTGCTGGTTGTTTGTTATAATTAGGTAAGGAACTTGAGTACCGGGTCGTAGTTAAAGTTTTCAACGTGACTGGTTACGAGGACAGGTTATTGAGACGAACAAAGGCAGAGGCTGGCACAACTGAACACAAGAATTTGTTTTTAGTGTAGATTGAGTAGTGTCTAGGAGGGTTATTACTTGGTTCTCAAGACAACTTACTAGTAGGGGGTACTAGTAACCAAGAACAACATATCGAGTATGCTTGTGTGGGATCAAGCACGAGTGATCAAACAATGTATAATGGTATAAGATTTTTCCTAATTGAGGTTTCTATTCAGATGTTGATTTCTTGATTGAGAGTTGCAAATGGAGCAAAGAAATTGGATAGGAGCATAGAGTAGTGATCGTAAGAGACTAATTACTACTTATCGGTGTTGGAGATTGGTTATGGGTGGTTATCAGTGGTTATCGGTATTGGCTGAAAATTAGATATCGGTAATGGGTGTTTGTTGCTATTTGTGGTGACCATGGTTGCATAAATCGGAATCGGAATTGGAATCGGAATCGGTCTAAATCGGGTAGGAATCGGTTCAGTTGAATCGGTCCAAGTCGGTCATATATAATAATTTGATAATTCATAAATAAATATATAAAAATTATATATTGATGTCATTTTGATATTATTATGTATATTATATTTTATGATATTTTTTGGATTTTTTTAAATTATTTTAAATTAGTTATTATTTTTTACTCGAGTCAAATATTAGTTAAATTTTAATTACAAAAATGTCACCCCTTTATTTCTCTCCATCACTTCTCTCCCCCCATCCACCACTGCCGCTGCCGCCGCCGTCGCCGC
>JAVDBV010049966.1:0-15448 GCA_032619315.1 Piper longum
GACAAGTTCGACGCCGACGGCGACGGACGCATCTCCCTCCCCGAGCTCAGCCGCGTCCTCGTCAGCCTCGGCGGCGCGCCCGAAGACGCCGCCGCCATGATGCGCGAGGCCGACGCGGACGGCGACGGCTTCATCAGCCTGGACGAGTTCGTCGCCGTCAACCGCACCGGCGACGGCGACGGCGACGGGCTGGACGACCTGCGGAGGGCGTTCACGGTGTACGATAGGGATGGGAACGGGGTGATATCCGCGGAGGAGCTGCACCACGTGCTCCGGTCGATGGGGGAGAAGACGACGCTGGCGGCCTGCAAGGGGATGATCCGGGGCGTCGATCGGAACGGCGACGGCGCCGTCAATTTCGAGGAGTTCTTGCTCATGATGGCTCGCTCTACTTCCCCCCAATATGCATAATCTTTTTTATTATATTCATACCATCTCCAAAATGCTTGCCATGTCTTTGAATTGAAAAGATGATGAACACTTTGCTGATGAGAACATCTGATCATGCAAACACCTACTATGCAACCTTGTCATCTGAAAATGAAAACAATAGTAAAAATATTATTTGTAATGGATCTTGGGTACATTTTTTTATTATTTTTCTTGGACAGATTGAAGAACACGCCTTGCTTTTTTACTAATAACGATTAAGATTAACACAATAATAATCACTTTTAAAATAAATTTCATGATGATAAATATTATCTTTGCTCTACTACCCAAAGCAAAATAAGAAGTCTCTTTTTAAAAAATGATTATTATATATCTTATAAATTTTTTTAAAAAAAGCTACAAAAATGTACGAATAATATCAGTGAGAATCAATTAAAAATGAAAAAATAAAAGTATAAGAGAGAGAGGAAGGATATTATTTAATTTTGTTTTTTAATATAAATATAAAAAATGATGAAATTTACTTAAAACATGGATTAAAAATACTGTGTAGCTGGCATAGTTGGCCACTCTTTCAAAAGTAGATGAAGTTTATTTCAAAATTCATAAATCTAAAAATTAATTTAAAATGATAAAAAATTATTTTGAGGTATGTTGAATGTATCGGATATGTATCATATCAAACTTTTTAAAGCCCAATAAGTATTTGGCCGTATCAAAATAAGTATCGGCGCGAGACGGCATTCCATGGTTCCCACACGCAACCATAAAACACCACAAAAAGTATTCAAGAAGCTGGTAAAACTCTTGCTATCAAGCAGCGTGGTTATGTAGGCTTTAGCTCTGCTTCCAACCTCTTTGGAAGTTATGACAACCAGGAGAAAATCCCCTTGCTATCGGCTTTGGGCAAGAGCAAACGTCCGAATTATTGAGTTTGGTCAAATTTGAAGTATGTCTAATTGAATTTGACTGACCAAATTCGACAAATAAAAATAAATTAAATATGAATATTTTTTTAACTGGACTAAATGCCCAATATTTTATACCAATAACATAATATTTTTAACATTTGTGAATGTAATATTATATTATATGAAAATTTTAAATTATAATATATATTATAATTAATTAAGTTTATACATAAAATTAATATTTAATATTTAAAATAATCCAAAATAACTTACATAAAAAAAAATTATTGTCGTATTTAAGAATTTAGACTATTATATTCACGTCAATAGTTATATCAAACCACTTACTATATAGTTAAAATGCCCGCAATTTCAAATTTTAGTTCATTTATATTTCCAACTCAAATAAAAAATAATCGACATATAGAAGTTTTAAAATAATCTTTGACATCAAAATGTAATCCAATATTGCAATACTTCAATGACGAAATATTTTAGTAGTTGATTCTTCATATAGTTCATCTATATAAAAAAATATACAAAAAAGTTAATTACTTATAGAAATATTTAATAAATATTAGAAGAGTAGAAATTACATATAACATTCTCATTATTAGATTTCATATTTATCAATGTCTTATCATTCTTCAATATTCATTATTTTAAATAAATTTGATGATTAATTTATTTATTTTCCTACAAGTAAAAAATATACTAACAAGAGAAGAACATATGTTAAAATATATATTAAAAATAAAAAATGCATAGATATAAAGTATGAATCACCTTTATATTCATTCCTCAAGCAATTTTGGATATATATCAAAGCTTAAAGTATTTTTGGATTCAAATTATTCTTAATGAAGTTAATTTTTTATTCTCTAATACTAAATGACGATTTGGAGGAAACAATTAACATAAGAATCATATTGAGAAATTTTTATCAAATTATGATATTTTATTATGTTAAATCTTCACAATCATAATATATCAAATTGTTCATCTACTACATTCACAAAAGGAATAGTTTATTCATCTAAATATTTTTTCAAATCAGTTTGTGTTGACTCTTTTAATAAACATTCTATAATCAACTTTTTTACTCTTTGTAATCTCCTACTTAAGCATCTTACAAAATGTACATTTGATGAATTTTTAATTCCAATAAAGGACTTATTTGACACACATCTATTCATAGATTTTCACATCAATCTTATTGTTTTAAATTTTCACATCGTAATATAATATTTCTTTGTTCAAATATTATTTTTAAAAAGTTATTTTAATTTTTATACTAATTGACATGAGAGAAACTAAAAAAAATAAAAGAGATAACTATCATATAAATGAGATATTAATTGAATGTTAGAAAAATAATATTTATAATATAAAATTAATATTTATAATAAAAAATAATTAGATAACAAAATAAATATGAGGCAAAAATAATTTTTTTATATTGACCAAATTTTGACTATGTTCAATCGTAATTGACTTAATAGAAGGATTTTGACCATAGACGACTGACTTTTTAACCGATGTTAAGTGGATGGACATGAATATCCGACTTACGCCCACCCCTAATCAGCTATGGGTTGCTCAATGGTTCAATAGAACTATGGGTATAAATTAGTAATTAGGGTTCTTATTTAATCCGATTTTCATCGGATTCCGATTTCCCTTAACGAAAACAAATCATCCCATTTTCCGCAGATTATATCTTTGTGGATCATGCATTACATGTTATGATTAGGTTTAAGAGATTTAATGGTTTAAGAGATTGAAGGTTTCCCCAACACCACCTAAAGAGATACAATGGTTTAAGAGATTGAAGGTTCCTCCTACATCGATTCATTATGCATTTACAATGAAAAGAGAGGTTTATAGCCTCCTCCTGTGATACCGGTCTAACAAAAATGAATCCTAATATGGCATAACCAAGCAAAATAAATTTGCCTCAGTTGAATAACCTTTTCTTTTCTTTTGGGTCTTTTTGCATTTGTTCGTCTCCAAAATAAATAAATCGCCCCACCCAACATTGCAGCTTTCGTGATGGCTCTAGCTTCTGAACCAGAGTCATGAAAAAAATCCACTGAGATCATAACATATCAATAAATTTTAGTACATTAAATGTCTGAAGAATTCCAAACATAAAACTCTCACCAAACTCTGTATACTTTGTGCTGTCGCACAGAAATGCAGCTCAAACTCAAACTGTAATCTACAACTAAATTCCGGTGAGGCAAATAAATTGTTATATTACTCTAGTCTCTACATCTACCAATTGCATCCAGAGCAAAGGTCTCTGATAAATCTTTCAACAATACCTATAATAATGGTATCTTGTTTGTAGATAACAGTGTAGACGTGCCGTTTAAATTAGTAAAATCTGCCAAATATGCTGCAACCTGTTCTTCCACCCTTTGTTATCCATATGCTTCTTCCATTCACCGCAATTTCTATTCCCGACACTAGTATACGCTTCTTTTCAAACTTTCCCTTGGTTTCCCTGCATAAATGGCACTGTCCAGCGGTGAATCCTGTGCTTCTAGCTCGTCTAGAGCCCACTTTCCACCAGACCCCCCACCACTTTCACCTCTCCCAACATCTGCACCTATGCTGATCTCACGAACAAGTTCTTTTCGTCGAACGTGCTGTGAGCCTAGATATGGAGCATTGGTGTCGTGGTATTGTCCACCTTGGGCGTCATTCTTTGGCTCATCCCAGTCTCTTGACATAGACCGACTGCTCCCAGAGGAATTGGCATTCGGGTCATAAGTTTGCGAAGCCAAGTATGTTAGTGCTGTAACGACATCCCCTATCAGAGGACGAGTAGCAGCTTGCTCCTGTAAGCACATAGCTGCAACTGCAAGAGCTTGGTACAAGCCACGCATTGGATAACGGCCTTGGAATAGCGGATCAGCCATTTTGGGGAACTTCCTGCGGTCCTTGAACAGTGGACGAGCCTGTAACACAGACAAAGGTTTTGTTAAAACACATTGATCAACATTGTTATTGTCATAATATCCATCATTTCCCAAGTAAATAGGGTAAATACTTAGACCAAAAGTTATTGAATATAAATTTATGCTATGTTGCCCATTGTATTCAATAACAGATTCAACAATAAAACATTCATCCTCCAGTATAAACAATAACCTGATATGCCTTAGATTATCCTTAGAAGATGGAGACATACTAGATATTCATTTATTTTACAATGCAAGAATTCTTCTAGGAAATTCATCAAAGCAAAAAAAATTGAAATGCAAAGGTCATCAACCCTTCTTGGCATTAGCATTTTGACTTCTGAATAAGCAATGCATAAGCTTTGTCAGTTTTAACTATTTGTATAATGTTCCAATCAATAAAGCACACGAACCAACAAAAACAATAAACATGAGATACACTGAAATTGAACAACAGGATAAATATAAAGAATAAACATACCCAAGCTACCAAATTCTGTTCACCGGGGCCTCGTGTATTATCAATTGCCTTCCTACCTGTGATCAGCTCAAGAAAAACTACACCAAAGCTGTACACATCAGATTTCAGTGTAAGCTGCCCAGTCATTGCATATTCAGGAGCACAATATCCATATGTTCCCATAACCCTAGTGGAGACATGAGTCTTGTCCCCCACAGGACCTAGTTTCGCAAGTCCAAAATCAGAAAGCTTTGGATGAAACCCTTCACCAAGTAGTATGTTGGACGACTTGAAGTCTCTATAAATCACAGGAGGGTTAGCTCTATCGTGCAAATGCTCCAGACCTTTGGCTGCACCAGCTGCAATTTTCATTCTTGTGTTCCAATCCAGGTACTCTTTGGTTGGTGGTACATCTAAGAGTAAAGAAACCAATCTGACTATAAGGTTTGTGTTTGAATGCAAAATAAATTTTTTAAACAAAAATAATAAATAAAACTAGCAACTCTTTTCGTACACTTCACCGTGTCTCCCCGTTAGTTTTCTTGTGAAAGCTAATCACATGGATCTACTACATGTTATACATCTTGTAATACCAATTTACATTAGCCTTTGGCAATCGTATGGATTTTTACATAGTAAGTAATAGAAAGGCAGTAAATCACTTCGATAAGGACATGTGTTTTCTGCTATCTTACATAACCTGATCTTCCTGGAAAATTGTTTCTCATGTACTCCTGAAAAAACTGAACTATGAGAGAAATACCAATTATTCTGACAACTCAACTAGAAAGTGCATACACAGTTATTACCGATGAAGGGCAGTCGGATGTTAGATAGATGCTGACGAAAAGAATGCCATGAGCTTTCAACATACCATGAATTAACTAAGATTACTCTTTTGAGAAATAAAGTGATAATGGAAAAATATGGGAATCGAACAAGGGCCATGGTTCGCAATAAGATATAACATGGCTCAAATGCAACTAACCATGCAAATGATCCTCCAGAGAGCCAAGAGGCATAAACTCATAAACAAGAAGACGCTGGTCTCCATCAGCACAGTATCCTATCAGATTGACAAGGTTAGGATGATGCAAGAGACTGAGCATAAGAACCTCTACAAGAAATTCTCTGTTTCCCTGAAGCCCATTCCTGTCTAGCTGTTTTACAGCAACCACCTGTAAGCAGATTCACGCAGTTAACCATGTCCTCTGAGTCTCTGACTTCCAAAAGCTCCACAAGAGACATTGTAGCTATCTTTTTCAAAAGTTGATACATAGGTAAGTTAATTTGTACTACTACAATGTTTGTGAGTATTAAGATAAAAAAGAAAGTCTTTAGTCATGCAGCCTGGCAAGTGGGCACAAATATTTCTTGTAACATTGTACGGCACTATAAAACTAACATAAAAAGTAGAAGCCCCTGTACATGTAAGTAGATTAAATGGTAACCTGTCCCGAGCCTTCAAGTCGACCCTTGTATACACGGCCAAACCCTCCTTCACCCAAAAGGTTTTCTTGCCGAAAGTTTTTAGTAGCCACGGCAAGGTCTCGAAATGTAAATGTCTGAGCTGCAATATGGGCAGTGGTTCCATCTTTGTGGGATGCTGATTCTTTCCATGAATCAGAACCATTGCGATGTTTTGACTTAGCTGTATAATGCATTAATTGCTCAAGTCAAAGACAAGCAGCAAAAAGATCAAGTCTAGATCTAACAAAGGCACACAAGAGGAGTATGAATTCCAGAAAACTTGATAGGCCAAGGCAAAAGCCCGATTTCAGATATCACATATGAAAGACTAAGAATAGTTAGTTGAGAAAATGAAATTAGCAACCTACATTTTTTTTTCTTACATCAGCATTCAAAAGGATCCATGTAAACCAACTATTTATAATTTGGTTGAAGATGAGAATGACGAAATCAGCAACCTATATATTTTCTTGCATCAACTTTCACTAAACGATCAACACGATTCTAGATGGGGGAAACCGACCATCTAACCAAACTATCATCATAACCATGGTCCACATTCAACAATGATGCTAATCAGCCAAAAAACATTAAGAAGCACAATGCACAAAAAGCTAACAAAAACAAGAACACCAACCGCATACAGGGCAACAAGAGAGCAAATTCATGCACAGTTCCCTGACAACAGACGAACACAGCATCAAGTCTTCAACAGCAGCAACACATGTAAAAGCCAAGACATGCAAAGATCAAGCAAAGCAAGAGACACTGAAATAATCACCTGAGCTAGCTCTACTCAAGTGGTTGGAAGCAGCAGAACAGCCCCCTTTCACAGAACCATTCTTCCTCCCACCCTTGTTGGATGATTCAAAACATGGAAAACAGCAATCCATCTTGAAAAGTCAACCAAAACCCAGAAACTTCACATTGAAATCAGAGCTTCAAGAACACTATTTGGAGAAAGATCTCAACCTTTCTGAGCTCAAAAAAATACAAGACTATTCACCAAGGTGGAGAATTTCAGACATTTCTCAACTACTAGTGGGGATCCAAACACCGGGGATCGATAAACAAAATATGAGATGATTAAATAAGAAGAAAAATGATGGATAAAAACTGAGAACTTTGAACAGAACAATATGGACAGAGGGTTGGGGGAGGTTAGAACACAAAAACAGGTTTTAAAAAAAGGATAATAAGGAAAATGTTAAAAAGTAAAGTAAAGATGTTTGGGTTAAAAAATCAAAAATAAAAATAAAAAAAGAAGAAGATGAAGACTTTGATTGTGTTGCGTTTGGCCTGTAGGGCACTCAGAATTGGTGTTCCTTCAATACTTCAAGAGTGTTTCTTTTTCTATAATTTTATATGCCAATTTTAAGAAGGGAGAACATTTTTTTTATTTTATTTTGTGGTAGGATAATCATGATTAATTACCTAAAAAATTATTAATCACATTGCCAAAGATTATTAAATTTAACATTTTTCAAAAAAATAGAGTTGATACAACCACACAATCGATCTACCCGAAATTACCTACCACTTAAAGAAGCTAGACCTACCTGATGCGGTGAGTAGTCAAATTTGACCCGTGGCTTTGCCATGGGCAGCTGGATTAGATTGCGAATAGCTCCTTCCAACCTTGAGCCATTCGAGACTGGCCACCCTATTAGCATAATTTTTTTTAATTTTTTAAATAGTTTAAGTTGAGTTATTTTAATTTATTATTTTATTATAAAACTAACCTTAGGCAATTTTGTCATTGTATTAAAAAAATTCCTCTTTTTGGTAATCAATGCTTATTCTTCCACATATAGTAATATTAAAAAATATCTTCTCTTTTCATAAAAAAAGCTCCAAAATATTTTATAAATAATAAATTTGATTTCATTAGTATTGATTTATCAAAATTTATTAAAATTGCCTTGAAAAAAATTCTGTTATTATTTGTATGATATAATTAAGGGTTTAAATCATTTAGTTATATAAAAAAAATTGGATGCTCTATCGCCCCTTACCTTATATATTTGGTTTTTTCATCGTCATTACTTTTATATTAATTTTTGTTTATTAGATTAAATTATTGTATAGTTAAATAGTGATATATATATATATATATATATATATATGAAAAACATTATCTTAGCCAAAGGGGATAGAGTTTTCTTCTCCTAACTCTAATCTTAGTTGTCTGATTATAAAGACACTTAGATTTGATGAAAGAAAAACAAAAAAACGAAACACCCATCCACCCCCCTTGTTTGCTAATGGCTAGGTTCTGGCCACGGCCGGCCGATTGGACCTAGCCACCGTCAATGCCGGTGGTGGCCAAGCCTGGCCAGTCGCCAGTGGCCAAAACCTATCTAGGTGGCGTGGGCTAGACATGGCCATTCCCTAACCAAATTTAGCTATAGGACAACCAAATCTAGCTTGCAATGCCACATGGCAAGATCCAGTGCGGCCAGCCATGTGGGTGCCCAGACATGGATGCCAACGACTAGATTTGGCCAGTGCGACAATGTGGCTGCCACATTGGCCATTAGGGAGGAATTTAGGTTTTTTTTAGAAGAATAATATTTGGGCCGTCATTATAATCAAATGACCTAGGTCAAATTTTAGGGTAGAAAAATTTTCTGCCCATGACTCAGACAATCAAGTATATATATATAGGGATTGATTACTCACAACCATGTCGTAGAGAATACTTTCTGCACCTATTAAATTTGGGCATCTAATTACAAGGCCAACCTAGATTGAATAAAAAAGAATTACTGAGTTGTCGCTTCTAGTGGCGTGAGGCCTAGACAATGGCATCTCACGATTGGATCTACGTGCCGGCGACTGGTTCCGACCAGGAGGCTGTCGGATCCAGCTACACGAGGCTAGAAGAAAAAAAAAAGCTGTCACAGGTCCGATCTGTCGCCATTTTTTTTAACCAATTTGATTTAAGTCATCATTGTAATTGGACGACTCATAATAAAATTGGTGCAAAAATTATTTTTGCACCATGGTTGAGACTAACTTTTCCTATATATATATATATATATATATAAAGTAATTAGGGATCAATTTTATTTATTTGAGAATTACGTACATGTAAAAAAAAGTCTAGATTCTTTGCACCAAGAGTAGGAGAATTTCTTGCCCCACAAATCGATCTAGGCCATTTGCTTATAAGATCTAAATGGCCATCTGATTATAAGGATAACCCATATTAATTCATTTTCTTAAAATAAAGAAAAACACCAAACACCTCCCCTGGTGACCAACCAAGTTGTCCTTGGCCAAACCTGGCCGCCCCCAACTAAATCTAGCACAAATTTGCCTGTCCCTTGTTGGCTCTACCCGGCTACAACCTTATCAGGTTGCATGGGCTAAATCCGACCATAGTCTGCCCACCCTAGCCACCCATCAGCGAGGTACGGCTAGAGGCAATAGGATTTAACTACTTTCATGGAAGGGAGGAAGGGCTGTAGTTTTTTTTTGGATACATTTAATATAGGTCATCCTTGTACCAAGGACATCGTAGATTGATATGCTCTCAACTCATATAAGCTTTTCCATAAAAAAGGATAATAAGGAAAATGTTAAAAAGTAAAGTAAAGATGTTTGGGTTAAAAAAATAAAAATAAAAATAAAAAGAGAACAAGATGAAGACTTTGATTGTGTTGTTGTGTTTGGCCTGTAGGGCACTCATAATTGGTGTTCCTTCAATCCTTCAAGAGTGTTTTTTTTTCTATAATCTTATATGCCAATTTTAATAAGGGAGAACATTTTTTCTATTTTACCATGTGGTGGGATAATCATGATTAATTACCTAAAGGGTTATTAAAATTTTTTAAAAAATAGAGTTGATACAACCACAATTGATCTACCCCAGATTGCCTGTCACCTAAGGCGAGGGCCACCCGCAGTGAGTAGTCAAGTTTGACCGGAGCTAGATTAGCTTTTGGACAGCTCCTTTAAACCTTGGGCCATTTAAGACTAGCTACCTCGTTGGCATAACTTTTTTTTTAATTTTTTAAATAGTTTGGGTTGGGTTATTTTAATTTTTTTATTTTATTATAAAACTAACCTTAGGCAATTTTGTCATTGTATTAAAAAAAATCCCCATTTTGGTAATCAATGCTTATTCTTCCTCATATAGTAATATTAATAAATATCTTCTCTTCCCTTATAAATAGCTCCAAAATATTTTATAAATAATAAAATTGATTTCATTGGTATTGATTTATCAAAATTTATTATAATTGCCTTGAAAAAAATTCTATTATTATTTGTATGAAATAATTAAGGGTTTAAATCATTTAGTTATATAAAAAAAATTGGATGCTCTATCGCTCCCTTACCTTATCTATTTGGGTTTTTCATCGTCATTACTTTTATATTAATTTATGTTTATTGGATTAAATTATTGTATAGTTAAATAGTGATATCTTACGTCATTGAACTATTTTCACTAGTGAACACTTTTTGTAACATATATATATATATATATATATATGAAAAACATTATCTTAGCCAAAAGGGATAGAGTTTTCTTCTCCCAACTCTAATCTTGGCTGTCTAATCATAAAGACAGCTGGATTTGATGAAAGAATAACAAAAAAAACGAAACACCCATCCACCCCCCTTGTTACCTGATAGGCAAGTTCTGGCCATGGCTGGCAAATCGGGCCTAGCCACTGTCAATGTTGGCGGTGGCCAGGCCTGGTTGGTCGTTAGTGGCCAAAACCTATTTGGGCACCATGGGCTGGACCTGGCCATCCCCTGACTAGATCTGGCCGTAGGACGATCAGGTCTAGCCTGTAATGCTGCGCGACAAGATCCAGTGTGGCCAGCCATGTGGGTGCCTGGACATGGCCGCCAATGGCTAGATTCGACTGGTGCGGTAGCTTGGCTGCAGTAGGCACCATTAGGGAGGAATTTAGGTTTTTTTTTTAGAATAAAATTTGGGCCGTTATTATAATCAAACGACCCAGGTCAAACTTTAGGGTAGAAAAATTTTCTGCCCCTAACTTAGACAAGTAGGTATATATATATATATATATATATATATATATATATATATATATGGGATTGATTACTCTCAACCATGTTGTAGAGAATATTCTCTGCACCTATTAAATTTGGGCCATCTGATTACAAGAACGACCTAGATTGAATAAAAAAAAAAATGTATTGAGCTATCGCTTACAATGGCGTGAGGCCTGGACGATGGCAGCTCACGGCAGGATCCACGTGTAGGTGGCTGGTTTTGACCAGGGGGCTACCGGATCCAGTTGCACGGAGCCGGAAGAAAAATAAAAGCTGTTGGCTGTCCAATGTCGCCATTTTTTCAACCAATTTGATCTAAATCATCACTGTAATCGGACAACTCCTATGAAAATGGGTGCAAAAATTATTTTTGTACCATGGGTGAGACTAACTTTTCCTTTAAATAAAAAAATATTAATGAGCACCACTAAATTTATAAATATTATGTAAACAATTTGTAAAAATTAATAATTTTTAAATTAAGAGAATAATTATATGTTTTTTAATTATATAATATTTGAATGAAGAGTGAATAGGCAACAACTCATTTATGGCATGTTAAGAGCATATCACATATTAATAAAAAAAGTATTTTTAAAATTATGTTAAGAGTGCTATTAGATACAATTAATATTATGAATAATAAAGTTTAATCGAAAAATATTAAATTGAGGACCCTATAAAATTATAATTATTACCCAAAAAAGTTCACACCTGACATTATATGAATGTGAAAATTACATGTAGTAGTAATTAGTTATTTCCATTTTATTTTGTGACAAAATAAATGGTTGGGAGAATCAACCTCTAATAAGGGCTATGATGAAGGACCATAGAAATAGAAGGCTCTTGTTCCACAAATAAATAAAAGTGGAGAAAAGCTACCGACGCTCTTAGAATTAGTGAGTCAAATCCCATGATTACTACTAATTAGTGGAATAATCAATCTTAATCATGATTAAACCACATCAATCATTTTTATTTAATGTCCCTAAATTACCCTTGCCATCCACTGATTTCCTGACATATCTGCCACTCTAACCCGGAGCATGTTTCACTTTTTGGTGACCGAAGATGGAAATAAATTGGTCGTACAAAAGGACAAGTTTTGGGGGTATTTTTGACTTTTACGCTAAAAGGTATGGATGATTTAGTCATTTTGGCAGAATTAAAGAATAAAAATGTAATAAACAGGTTTTAAATCTTCCTCTAGTATCATTTAAATCCCCCACTACGATGCATAGTTTTTTTAAATTTCAAAATTTCTCTGAATCGTCTCAACTCTTTTTTGCTTCTAAAGTCAAACTTCGTAAATATTTTTTTATTGATAAATTTTGTGATTGACTTCTCGAGTCAAGTAAAAAAATTACTAGACATTTTATTTTCTTTTAATTTGGTTAAATAAATACTTGAAAGCAATAAAAATTATGTACAAGTAACTATAAGTTAACTTAGAGTCTGCTCTATGACACGTTGAGTTGAATTTCAAGTTTTTAACTTGTGAATTTGGATGCACTGTTTTCAGACCGGGTGAAAGAATGGACACCCTAGTGGTAGTTTCTAAGGGGGCATAGCTCATATGAATAGATAATTGAAATTTTAATATATATATATATATATTTCTTGGATTGCAAATCAAACATACTTGGCTCCCAACATAGATGTAATTGGATAACAGCTTTCTTAAGACATAAATGCTAGCTAATTAAACGGGGAAGAAACAGAAGTTGGAATTTGGACTTGCTGGTGTTCCCAACAACCGGAAAAGCAGGGGAAAGTGTGTCCAATCACAAAGCAACATTTGCATCCAAAAATGGCTGGTCCCAACTTTCCAAACAGCTCCCACCTCCCCGGTTGAAGGCGATTAAATTTGGCTGCCCTAGCTGTTGGGCCTTATAAGCCCCTCATAAAGGAGAATTATCATAGTTATTACGGGTCTTTCTTAATTTAAAAATTAACTCAAATAATAATTTTTTTTATTATCATATATATATAAATCATCAAAATTATTCACGATCAATGTAGGATATATGGGATAAACCTAACACTAGCTTTATTCGGTCAACATGACCTAATTGAGATACACCTATGTGGGGTATCCTAGATCTGGTCGTCCCCAACATGACCGTCCACAAGCGATTCAATCCCGTCTTGGTGTCTGTGGCCAATTTTCTTTAAAATATAATTCTCTGTCCAAACCTAACCTAGATGCCAAGTTAATTATGTCAATAAGATAAAAATACATTTTAACTATGAGTTAATGAATTTTATATACATGAACATTTAGGATTTGTTGTAACAAGTGCTGCAACAAATTCATTGTTGGAATTTTCTGACTAGGGTAAATTATATTTATTGGAAGGGATTAATTAAATTAATAAGTTATTTTTTTAACCCCCTCCAGCTAAGGTGAATCCCTCCAACAGGAAATTGTTACATAGAGTTTCCTGTCCCTTGTAGCACTTACTACAATAAATCCCTAGGCTATAATTTTGAAATAGAGCTTCTATTGGAATAATTTTGTGGGTCTAACTACTCAAATTCTACACAAATAATATAACAATAAATAATTATGGTACTTATACATTTCAAATCAATTTAATATTTTTAACCCTTTTATCTTAATCATCAAAGTAATTGTGAAAAAAAAATTAATTTCAAAATATTTTTAAACTAGTAAATATTAAAAATTTTAAAATTAGGTCATATTGATGTTGAAGAAAATAAAAATTCATCAATCTCCTAGTTATGCACTCTACTTTCCATATAATCCTTAATAGGTTGGACCCAATAAAAAAACGTTCAAATTTGAATTATAGGTCACCTTAATTTTTTCCTCAATATTATTATTATCTACCCTTGAATGGTAAATAATTTATACAGACACCGTATAACCTTAATTACCTCTATGTTGGAGGAGGTATTGCATATTGAATACCTCAAAGTCCAGGCACATATATAAAAAGATAAAAAGGGACCCTTTGTGGCCAAGGTCTTTGTGGGTAGGTTTGGCTTTGTGTGAGCTTGCTTCCACTTGTGGGTAAGATGGAGTGGTTTGCCAACATCATGAGATTTACATATACCAACTGTTGGACAGGCATGGCTGATGTTGAGGCTGCACAGCTGCAGGCCATACAAAGACACATAATTGTTTTCTTGACTTCCTACATTGTCTCGCTACTTACGTCCTCATGACGAGTATAATGAGAAACAATGGCAAGTATAAAGTTTTTGAGGGTTTTTTTAATGCTTCTATTTTTCAACACTGATTTTCTTAATATATTCACTTTCAAATTTTTTGATGCAGTTGTGGTATTGACGGCTGAGTTTATTTTAAAATGAGTAACTATTTTAAAAGATTTACAATTCATCTTAACATAAATTGTAATGACTTGACTCAAGGACAAATTGATGGACCTAAATTATTTTTAAAAAAATAATCAATTAAATTAAAAATTTATAAACCATTTTTAATAATAAATTTGATCTTACTTCGGTAGATATTGAATGCGAGACTAAATTCTGAAATCTCACATTTTACCACTTTTAAGAAATTTTCTACTCAGAATTTCTATCCTTGACTTGTAACTAGTCGCCCAACCATGCCTAGTCTAACTCATTATCTAATTTGAAAGTAAGTTAGCTTTCATACCATTTGTAATGATATATCTTAAATTATTATTCAAAAATTGTTAACTAATAAATTAGATCTTACTCTAATCAGTATAAGATATGAAATTAAATCGAGAGATCTCACGTACGAGCCCCCTAAATCTAATATACATGACAAAAAAAATACACTAAGTATTTTATTCTCTCTAAAATTAAGTCATCAAGTTAAATATAAAAAATCAACAATGATTATGTTAGTACTAACAATTTTAAAAGGCATTTTGAAATGTATGACAAGCTCATTGTCAATTATTTTACTCTTAAAAGTCAATTAAAAGCCTCTTTACAGTTGACGACTAGGTTTTCTTCCTTAATTTAATAATGCTCATATTATTCACTCTTTATGTCTCCTTTTACTTTTTAAGCTTGGCAAATCGAAAATAATTGTGTAATAAACAATAGCTTATATATACAGAGAGTTCTTCTACTATGCATTTCAATGTTTTGTAGTGCATAGGTAACTTTTGGATTGCTTGCCATTGGATCGAAATCCAACGACCCAAAATCCACTGTATTTCCACCTTTTTTTTTTTTTTTTT
>JAVDBV010049967.1:0-22058 GCA_032619315.1 Piper longum
GGTTCGGTCGCCGGTAGCATTTCCGGGTCGGTTCAAGGGTGAGCCGAGTCGGGGTGTTACAAGAGACCCATCCGACAGAAGAAAAGGCAGAAAATAGCAACGAAGGTCCGATTTCGCTGACTTTTTCCGATCAGTGCCGGCCATTTCCAGAGCCTCCGTGAGGTGAAAAGTGAATAAAGAGGATTGGTCTACAAAAATTAAATGAACTTAGCCGGAGTTCGCCAGTGAAGCAACCGAAAAAAAAAACCAGGAAGAGGCCATCAGATCGGAGAAGAAGAAGAAAACAGAGCAGAAAACCGCTGCAAAGAGCTGAAATCGCAACCGTTTTACGACGAACTCCAATCGTCCCAAACCCATCCGTGGTATCCATCGTGAAGTTGGTAAAGTGATCTACAAGTCCGAGTCGATTCCCACCGGATTAAGTTTCCTCTATCGCTGGAAAAAAATCAAGAAATGGTTGATTGGGTAAGCTAAAAACAGAGAATTCCACAGCAGAAAATAGCCGCGAAGAGCAGACTTCGTGGCAATTTTACGAACAACGCTAGTCATTCCTGGCCACTTTGTGGTATCCAAAATAAAGCTAGCAAGAAGATCTACAAACGTGAGTCGAGTCCCACCGGATTTGATCGCTACAGTCAAAGGGGAAAATTGAGGAAGAGACCTACTCGCAACGGTGTTGCTGCGAAAAAACAGAGAAGAGAAAAGGGTTGGAAAGATAATTGGGTCCAAGACCCGTCATTGGATGTCCACATTGATGACTGTTTGCCCGACTTAGGAATGGGTCTGCATTACCCGCTTGCCCATTTATTGTTAATATTGGTCATTACTTGTTAAACTGAGAACCGCAACCCGTCTATGACCTGGATTCAACTGGTGTACCATACGCCACCCGCAGACAGGCACACACAGAGAGTAAATAGAGCTTGAGTACGCCACCCGGCCCGGTCCAGTATTTATTTGATTTGAACCAGCCCAAAGTAGTCTGGTTCAGAAATTCAAAAATAATTTGAAGGTCTTCTACACTTCGGATTGAAGCGAAACTTACTACCCTACAGTTTTTTAACGCTCCGAACGCAGTGATGGGTTTATTTTAAGAATTTAAAGAGTGAAAGCATATAAACCATGGCATGAGAGTCAAGATTTCATGAAAATTGATTTATAGGTGGAAAATATTCAATGTTTTGTGTAACTTGTAAAATCAAAAGAGAAATAGTAAATTGTAAGTACTAATCTCACTGTGGGCTGACTTAGGAATTCAAGTTGAACCGTAAGGAACCAAGTAAAAATTTCTGGTGTGTCATTTTGGTGCTTTTGACATCATTTGCATAATTTTATATTATTGCACTATCTCTTTATGTGGTAAGGGTGCATCGGTCCCACCGAACCCTTCAAACTTGGACTGAATCATAAGGACCGCGGTCACCCAGGGGCGGACGATCCTGTACCCGAACAATATTATTTCCCTATAATTTAGTATAGAAGAGATTACATTTGTTACTTATTTTAACTTATAAATGTAGCATAAATCTTTTTTATCTTTTATATTTTAAATTTATAAATTTGTGAATCGGATTTAGATGAATAAGAGGTGTGCAATTTGATTAATAAGTTTAATTGTATTTTTTTAGATTAGACTGTAAATCATATAAAAATTATATAAATATAATTTATATTTAAAATTAATTTCACTAATATATTAATATAAATTTACAACCCATATTTATAAATATATTTGAGATTGTCAATTTCATTGACCCACCCCTAAATAGATGAGTTCCAATTTGATGGTTTTTTGAATCTTCCTAATCAAAAGTTAAATTCTTTCACACGGTGAAATTAAAGATATTTTTCTAATATTACGAGGTATTTGAGAAACCAAAAAGAAAAAAATATAAACAAAATGTCCTCCTACTAAAAATTTTTTCCTTAGTTCACAATCTGATAAATTAAAAAAATAATTAGAGGTGGGCGACAATAATTAAATCTCAAGGCAAGATATTACCCGTGTTTTATCCACTTAACCCATAAGTCATCCTTCACTGTCACCATAAAAACAATTAAAATTTAGCCAATTTAAAATTTTATTTTTGTCTCGTATTTATTTTATTATTTTTATTATAAATATTAATTTCATCATTTTTTTCAAAAATAAAAATAAAAATATAAGAAAAAAAAGAAAGAAAGAGAGACGTAGACGGAGACAGTGGAGACTTACCTGTCTTCCATATTCAAAACAACAACCGCCGTATAATACATACAATTGGCGACACGCCCGAAGCATCGAAGAATTGGAACCCTAGGATAGGGAGAAGCCGGAGTCGGACGTGTTTGTTTGGTTCCATTCCATGGCGTCCCCATCGGCGAGGGAGGACAGCGTGTACTTGGCGAAGCTGGCCGAGCAGGCCGAGCGGTACGAGGAGATGGTGGAGTTCATGGAGAAGGTGGTGGCCGCCGTCCCCCCCTCCGACGAGCTCACTGTCGAGGAGCGCAACCTGCTCTCCGTCGCCTACAAGAACGTCATCGGCGCTCGCCGCGCCTCCTGGCGCATCATCTCCTCCATCGAGCAGAAGGAGGAGAGCCGCGGCAACGACGCCCACGTCGCCGCCATCCGCGACTACCGCTCCAAGATCGAGTCCGAGCTATCCGGCATCTGCGCCGGCATCCTCCGTCTCCTCGACGCCAGCCTCGTCCCCGCCGCCGCCTCCGGCGACTCCAAAGTCTTCTACCTCAAGATGAAGGGCGACTACCACCGCTACCTCGCCGAGTTCAAAACCGGCACCGATCGCAAGGACGCCGCCGAAAGCACCCTCGCCGCCTACAAGGCTGCGCAGGTGCGAAAACTTATTTCTTATTATGTAATGTGTGAGAAAGATTGACTCTTTGTTTGAAATTTTTTTTGGTTCCATTGTTCTAAAGCTTATTATTTATGTGAGAAAGATTGAGTCTTTATTCCATTTTTTTGGCTTAATTCAATTGTGTGAAAAGGAGTGCATGCATATGGGTAAAAGATTTGTGCCTTTATTTATTGTTTTTTTTAGTTCAATTGTGTTACAACTGATTATTATATGTGTGTGAGGAAGATTTGAGTCTTTATTCGATTTTTTTGGTTCAACTTTGTGAAAATAAGTGCCTTTTATGTAAAAGATTTGAGTTTTTATTTGATTTTTTGGTTTAATTGTGTTAAAACTGATTATACATGTGAGAAAGGTTGAATCTTTATTCGATTTTTTGGTTAAATTGTGTTAAACTAATTATGTATGTGCGGCACTGTGAATGATGCATGTGGGATGTGTTGCTCGAATTGTGGTCACATGTGAGGTTTTTGTAATGCGCGTAGGAAATCTTGATTTATTTGGTACATGCTCTTACCTCCATTTTGGTTAAATTGTTATATTTGAATAATGTGTTTGGGATATTTTGCTTCAGTCGTGTTGACTGGTTATATATGTTTGGGGTTTTAACAAAGCATTTGGGAAGTGTCGATTTAATTGATACATTCTCGAACCTCCTTTCAGATTTTTTGTAAAGTTGATTCTCTTTTTAGCTTTTGTACTGCTTGGTTTGTGTAGATGATGGAAGATAGTGTAATTGAAAGGTTGTGTCTTTATTCGACTTTGGTTTTAATTGTGTTTAACTGTTCATGTATGTGAAGCTTTGAATATTGCATTTTGGATATGTTGCACTAATTGTGCTGACTGATTATATGTGTGTGAGGTTTTTATGATGCACTTACGAAGTGTTGATGTAGTTTATACATGCTCTAACTTTTCAAATTTGTATAAAGTTGGTTTCTTTTTGTAGCTTATGTATTGATCGGGTCTGTGTAGATGATGGAAGGTAATGCAATCGAAAGATCGAGTCTTTATACATGCTCTAACCTTTCCCGTTTTTATAAAGTTGGTTTTTTTTTGTAGCTTATGTATTGCTCAGGTCTGTGTAGATGATGGAAGGTAACGTAATTTAAAGATCGAATCTTTATTCGACTTTAGTTCAATTGTGTTAAACTGATTTTATACGCGTGGCTTTGAACAATGCATTTGGGAAATGCTGATTAATTGATTCAGGCTCTAGCCGTTCAGTGATCCATACAATGTAGTTTTATGGGGTTAGTGTTTATATCTTTATTTGGTTTCATCCTCTTTTGACATGGGTTTATATCTTATAGTACCTGCCATGTTCTTGCTTCATAAAAAATGTTGTCATTTATTGCAGAATCTCATGATCAGATGTTTATTTAGTTTGATTTTAAGAAATGTTTTCCCTTCTATGGGTGTAGGACATTGCCATGGCTGAGCTCCCTCCCACCCATCCGATTCGTCTGGGGCTTGCTCTGAACTTCTCTGTGTTTTATTATGAGATTTTGAATGCTCCAGAACGAGCTTGCTCACTTGCAAAGCAGGTGAGTGGCATGACTGCCTCTGTATTCTTTTGCCCCTACGTATTTTGTGCATGAATTAAACTTAGTCATCCTTTTCTAGGCATTTGATGAGGCAATTTCAGAGCTTGATACACTTGGGGAGGAGTCATACAAGGACAGTACGCTTATCATGCAGCTTCTTCGGGATAATCTTACTTTGTGGACCTCTGATATGCAGGTATGCTTTGTGTATGGGGCACGTAATCAACTTGTTATGGTTAAGATTTATATTAAAACATCTAATAATGGTTCTGGTTACATATTTCAGGATGAAGGGACGGAAGAGATCAAGGAAGCATCGAAAGCTGGCGATGAGCAGTAGTTGTGGTAGTGATGTTAGTGTAGTAGATTGGCATCGTCTGGATTTGCAGCTACTTGACTGTGACGCAGAAATTACTGTTTCTAATGTGCTTTATCCCAGTTTCTGATATGCCCTGAACCTTTCCCCCTAACATTTGCTTCTCAATCGTAAATTATTCCACTAGTCTGGTTTTCTGCCTTGTACCTGTGCTTAGTTGGAACACACTTCTGGAATGAAGTTTGCTTGCCTGTGTGGTTGATTGTGCAATTGCCGTCTATTTATGATTCATGTACGTGGTTCACGTCGGAAAAAAATGATTCATGTACATGTTTTCATTGGCTTTTTGTCATTGATCGATGTTCCAAATCCGTTTAAAAGCTAATATGAATCACTCTGGGCAAATTTACTCAGATCCATTAAAAACTGTCGTGTGAAATTAATTTTTGAAATTATTCTCAAAGGGCTGTGAATGAACATCTGAGCGGTTTTGTCATGTTATGTTTTGTAGGGCGAGAATAACAAGAGAGAATTGCTAGAAATACAGTTAGGGAAGGAGTACTATCAAGTATAAATTTGCTTGTGACCATACGTATTCTCTTAAATCTAGCTCGGAAACATCGCCAGTAGAAGTAATATAGTCCGTGTTTTGGCTTTTGGCCCGTGGGAGAACATATGCTTTTCATCCCATGGGAGTTGATCTATTTGAAAAGATAGGTTTCATTGGCACGTCTCTTGTTATCGTGATGCGTTGGGATCCCTGAATCCTGACGGCTTCTTTCGGGATTAGATGTGGTAAGTAATGAAGAGCAAAAGCTAAAAGGATATATGCTTAATGTATTGAGAGGTGGCTGGTTTCTTTATGCCGATTCAACGAATAGTTTACGTCAATTGAATTGATCTTTTCTTTATCCTTTTTAGAGTATTGGATGACTGCTATTAATTCTTTGCGGAAAAATGACTTCTACGATATGGCCTTGGCCCTTGATGAGGAGAAGAGTCTTCTTCTTGTGCGGACAAAACCCAAGCTTTTATGAGCATTAACTTAAAATCTTGGACAAGTAAAATTGACGAGGTCATGGTACAGGGTCTACCCCAAGATGGAAACGAGACAAGTCGATACTAGGATTTTTTTTTCTACGAGTTTTTTCTACTCGTTTTCTAAATTTCGCTTTGATCAATTCAAGTCATCTTCTGATAGAAGGTTCCAAATGATACATTTTGTAAATTACTCTGAAAGATTCTAAAAACAAGACATAGCAGTCATTTTCTGCTGATGCCCAGTTTTTGAGAGGAAAATTCTAAGAATTCCCCTTTCTGTTTCAAGAATTTCTTCTCATTTTCTTCCATTCTCTCCACCTTCCACCTGTATTAAGATACCCTAAAAACCTTCTAAATTTTCAATGCTAAGATTGAGCATCTATATAACATATCATCTTCCACACCAACTGCACATATATCACATTGATGAATACAATTTATATTTTAATTGCGCTCATCTATTTTGTGTTATTTTTTTAAAAAAAATTGATATATTTATTGTAATATTTGTACAAAATTTAGTAAATACAACTCATCATCATCCACGCATATGCATACAGACACGACCCAAAACCAGTCTGCCCCATTAAGCCGGTACATTCTAAATCACAAGTACAAGCATTTTCACCTTACTACGAATAGTTTTTGAACCACATGCTCCATTTTTACCATTTTCAAGAAATTGTTCCGGCTTTCATAAAAGAAAGCAAATTACTTGTTTTTTTTCAATAAATTGTTTCGGCTTATATAAAAGAAGAAAAGAGTAATTAGGTGCACAATGGCTCTCTTGCAGCCAGCAGGTGTGAATGTACGATAAAAAGTCAAACCCATATTAGTTCCTCGTAAGTGCCAGCTTACATCCCTTTAATAAAATAACATACTGGCACCGATGTGATTGTTCCAAGATAAAATTACTTAGTATGCATGCACGCGCTCTAAAATTTCTTTCAAAAATGATCACATTTATTAAAAAAACTCACCAAATATCTATATATATATACGAATAAAAGAAAAAAATACAGAAATATTACTTGTGATCGACAAAATTTTGCCTCTTGGTGTTTTTTTGGAAAGCGTTTTTTCTTAAACGATGTAAAAAAGACGTGACAACTGCATTAACCGAAACGAGCAGACTGACATCCGGAACTCTTTAAACAACGACCGCCGGTCATTGTGGGGAAAAAGCAAAAGGAGAGTCATACACATGGCCGCCCAAAATGCTGCTTTCCCCGCGGCGTTGACGACCGAGTCCCAAGGAAACTGCCCCGCAGGTATAGGCCAACTGTTTGTTCCTTTACCTTCTTCCCAGTTTTCCCTCTCTCCTTCCCAAACGCAACTGCAACGTATATCTTTGCTATTCTTCCATTAATCAGTTATCCATCACTGGGTTGTTCTGTGCTAATTCTTTTGTTCTTGGTTTTATAGCTAGCTGTGGCCAGCCTGCCAATCCCAGGTAGTTAGCTTGTTTTTCTTTTTTTTTTGGGATTATTTTTTGTTGGGTTTTTGGCTGTTTTTGGATTTAGCTACATGTGGGTTGGTTTCTTTTCATGGTTGAATCATGTGTCTCTATGGTGTTGTCCTCTGATGTGTTCATGGTGGCTGTGTTCTTAATCTTTTTCTCATATGGTTCATGGTGGTTCATGTGTTGCTTCTTGCTTTCATGATATTGTGGATGTGTTAGTTTTGGTTGCTTGGTTGTTGTTGGACCACAGGAAGTGCTTAATTTCTTTGATGGTAGAGGTTGCATGCTAAAGGTTTATTGCCTGATATGTTGTATAAGCATGATTGATTTGGGCTAAATGGTCTGTTTTTTTATTGGTAAATGCACTCCTGCATGCTCTTATCGGGGCTAATCGAGCATGATTAATTTTTTCCAAACAATCTGGGTTTTTGATTGGGATATGCTTCCTACATGCTCTTATGTGTGCTGATTGATTATGATTGATTTATCCCAAATGATCTGGTTTTTTATTGGGATATGCTTCCTGCATGCTCTTACGAGGGCTAGTTGATCATGATTTATTTGTCCCAAGTGATCTGGTTTTTTGATGGGGATATGCTTTTTGCATGCTCTTATGAGGTCTGATTGCCTTGTGGGCAATTTTTTTTCCAACTATTTATATTTTTGTTTCCGTTGACCACCTTTACTGTGTATGTTTCTTGTTTTTTAATTAAGGTTGACATTTAAATGATGGGTTTTTTTCCTGTAAGGTAATTCTATCCTGGAACTCAATAGAACCGGTACTTCTCATTTGTGTGTTTATCTCGGTCAAAGTTGTAAATATATTCATAATTGAAAACGGTGATGATGCATATCTTAGATTGCAATAAATGTGTTATTGTCCCACCAATGATTGACTTTAGGTGCTTCAATTCCTCTGTAAAAATGAACAAGCGTTAGATGTTTGCAGAATGAGTTTCATTGATATCAAGTTATCAACTCTTATTCTTTAGTTTTGATGGTATATTTCTTTTTGTCCTTTTCTGCATCTTTCAATTTCTTCATTTCTATGTAAGTGGTGTCTTTTAGTTATAAGCCGTTTTTGGAAGTGCTGGCTGTACTTCATGGAAGATTGGTAACTTCAGTAATTGCTACTTCTCTTGCTGAAAAATACTTGGCGTGTATCATTTGCATGCATCGGTGGGATGTTCCAACTGACTTTTTCTCAATTTATATGTTCTATTGTGTTCTCATTATTTGGGATTCATGATCACATAAAGTTTTCTTCTTCTGTCATCGTCATCGTCATCATCATCACCATCATCCACCAAATCTCAAATGATTGAGGTCCGGTTTTTTCTTTTTTTTTCAGCCACACCTCGTGATCATAGACTTATAATCTCGGCACTTAAACTCCATGTCATTGTTGCCTATATGGATGTTCTTGTAGTCTTCCGTGACCTCTATCACATGGACAAACCGATAATACAATTCAATACATGCTCCTTATAGCTTTCTCTCATCGTATCTTGAACTGCTCATCTCTGCCATTCCCATTTTATTACCGTGACATTTTAATATTGTAGGTACACATCTATGGAACTGGTGCACAAGGGCTCTCTAAGGATGTCTAACTCAAACTCCAGTATCACTTCCGCCAGACTTTCTAACGTCACGCCTGCATTGATAGATAAGGATGATCTAAGTTCTGACAGACATCTGGAGGGAAATCTGTCATCCAAAATTGCAGCTATGGCTGAGGTATGTTTTATGGGAACTAATGTATATCAGGATATTTTCACCAACATGTTTTTCGTGTAATGCTTTATCTTTAATTTTAGAGGCGTACCCAAAGATCTGATTGGTGGCAACAATTAGTAAACAATCAAGAAGAACTAAAGAGGGCGAAGAATCTGATGGATTATCTAGAAAAGGAAAAAAATCGAGTTTTAGATGAACTCCAAGAAATGAAAAAAGTGGCAGAGGATGCGAATTTAAGGCTTAGTGAGGCCTTGCTGGCTCAGGAAAATTGGAAATCAGTGAAATCTGACGGCAGCCAGTCAGAAAATGTCAGCACAGAGTCTGCTAAAAAGGGAGACCATGCCTGGCAACTTGAAATAGACGCCATTAGAAAGCAACATGCCTTAGATGTGGAAGCTCTTTTAGCTGTAACTGAAGAGCTGAACAAGCTGAAGCAAGAGCTTGCATTGTCTAAGAATATCAAAATGGAAGATGTCAATATGAACAAAGATGCAAGTGGAGTAGCCAACTTGAGAAATTTTTCCACTAAGAAGTCACCCACTCTCTCTGGGATTGCTTGCAAGGAGTTCCCCATCCGTGATGAACATACGGATTCTAAAGTGTATGTAGAAGTTGCCACGCAAACAACTTCCTCACTCAGTGAACTAGAGGGTGAAACTAAAAATACAGGAACTGGTGAGGGAATATTAGTGCATACTGACTCACAGGTAGAACAGCCAATGCAGGAAGTTAACGTGACGATAGGTTTTGAACCGAGGGTTTTAAATCTATTATCTAACAGTAGTCTGCAGTGTGATCAGCCTCAGATGACAGTGGAGAATGCAAGGGAATCTGAATCAAAAAATTTTGAAGCCAAAACACCAAATGCAGATTTGGTTCATAGTGCAGATTACCAGCAAGTCTTAGCCAAGGAAATTACTTCTTTACGTAATGAACTGAGGTTATCAACTGAAGCAGAAGATAATAGTAGAAAGGCTACAGATGAGCTAGCTTTAACTTTAAAGGAAGTAACAGAGGATGCAAATCAAGTAAAAGTAAAACTAGCATCAACAATTGCAGAATTGGAAAGCTCAAGGATGGAAGTTGAGTACACAAATGTCATGTTGAAGAATTCAGAAGAAAGGTATCAAACCTTATTGGGTGAGGCCAGAAAAGAGATTGACAATGCTAAGCAGTCGGTAAAGAGGTTAAAATTGGAAGCAGATGAATCTTCGGAAGCATGGAATGATAAGGAACTTGTTTTTGTTGAATGTATTAGGAAATCCGAAGAAGAAGTTGCTGAAATGAAGGACGAAAAGCAAAGGTTTGTTGAGTTGCTAGAAGTGGCAGAATCAGCTGTTAAAGAGGCTAAAGCAGAGAATATTAGGTTAAGAGATATACTTAAACAAGCATTGAGTGAAGCCACAGCTGCCAAAGAGGCTTCGGAAATTTCTAAAGCCGAGAATTCTGAACTGAAAGATAGTGTATCAGCTTTGGCCAATACAATTGAAAATCTTAAGACCAACGAAGCTGCAAATATTGAGAAAATCAGTGAATTGAAAGCTATGGTGGAAAAGAATGGGAATACAAATAAGGCTTCAGAGAGCAAGGAGATGAAAAGGACACTATCGAGTCTTAGTAGGAGATGGAAATCCTCAACGGTGTCATCACAAAAGCCTCAAAGTCTTAATCCTGAACTAGAGAAACCGCAACCTCGAATTTCTAGCAGAAAAGGCACACCGGATTTTGATATACTTGAAGGCACAATATTCACAGACGATTCACCAAAGAAGGGTAAGGCAGCTTCAACAAGTAAAACTCATTTCCACAGAAAAGCAAGCTCATTAGTACTTAGTGCTGATAGTAGTATTGTTGGTAACCAATTTGACGCCGGTGAACTTAGTCCAACAGCAAAGCAAAAGAAGAAAAGAGCCATCCTTCAGAAGTTTGGGAGCTTCTTAGGAAAAAAAGCATAAAGTAGAAATTAGAAGAAATTTCCTTTGTTATTGCAACACACAAAATAGGCATACTTTACAAATTCATTACATGGAAGTCAGTTAACTGTATTGTACATTTCATTTTTTGCACTTTGCAATATGGGTACCATTTGATTTTCATTTTTGTTATATATTTATCATTTTGTAAGCGTATAGTTGAGATTAGACATTCTTGTTTGCATATCTTACTTACTGTGCTAAGAGGTGCTCTACTTGTTTGTATTTACATGGTCATTTTTATAACCTAACGTTTACTAGGGATGAGTTCCTTGTGATTCAGTAGTATTGGATTCAAAGTACTTGTCATTGATAAAAACATACATCTACATTTTGTTCAACTTTCATAGAAAACCCAATTCATCATATATTAAGACAAGGAGTGAACCAAGCAATAAGTTAATATTGCGGTTAATTCGATTCGGGTTTGGTTTGATTTTTTTTGGTTTTCACCCTGTTATGCTCACTTTAATTATGATCATTATTATCATACGCATTAAAATAATTTTGAGAAAAGATCAAGTGGACATTCTAATTTCTAAATTTTCTGTTTTTTTCATTAGAAAAATGTTAAGTCGCTTCCTATCACAAGTCACAAAGTATGATTAATGGTCTGAATGGCCTAGAACAACCATGTCCCCGTTCTTTATTTTTCACTTTGAACCATCTCTTGTATTTTAGGTAATCACTAAAAAATGTTCTTTAATTTGACATTTAATTATCTAATTCACACTTGCCTCAAATTTTGAATGGTGCTCGAAGCTGTTACGTGTCTCCACAACCATACTAGAGCAAAATGATGTGCCATATGATGGATACTACTTTTCTTCGTAACTTTGTCTCTGAGCACTTGAAACTTGTGTATTATATTTTGTAAATCTTTGTTGTTTAAACAAACAAAAACAGTTTAACGTAACACATAATTTAAATAGTGAGGATTTTTTACAAGAAAATTTGAATTTCGGGAAGACTTTTAGCCACAGCTATTATAATTATTATCAAAAAGAGTTAATATTTGTCTTCTTCAATCAGGTGCTCCACAAGTGCTTTTAAAAACACAAACATTTTAAATGAGTTTCTAGCCACTTGGGTTTCGACTCGACATAATATGAGAAGCCAAACTTGAGTCAACGAGTTAAGTGACTAGCACAAGCTAGGGGTGTAAACGAGTCAAGCCTATTTGCGAGTTTTTTACGTTTAACTTGATTCGGCTTAGCTCGCGCTCGTTAATTTTGTGTTCGAAAAAATACTCGGCTTGAAATAGATAAGCTCATTGAACAATAAACAGAACTTGAGTAAAGAGTGTTCGGCTCAGCTTGGCTAGAAACTCGAACTCGATGTGTTCAAACTCAAAAAAAAGTTTGGCTCGGCTCAACTCATAAATACTATTGAGGTCACGTTGAACTTATATAGTATTCAAAAAAAATTTAATCTTATATAAGTCGAGGACATAAATATTCGTTAGATTCGAGCTCGGGTGGGCTCAATTGGAGCTCGGTTCGAATTCGGTTCGAACCAAACTAAAATACTATAAATTTTATATAAGCTCGAATCAGTTCGTTTACATTAAAGTTCAGCTTATTTATATTAAATTTCGACTCGAATTATTTTATATCAAGTCGAAATCTAGCACACTACTCCTCAGCTCGTTTACACCCCGTCAATTGCTAAGCTAACAACCCTCTTTTTTAGTCTAAATCACTATTATTTATAATTTAAGAATATAAATATAAAAAAAAATTATAAGTAGCCTAGCTCTACTAATTAATTATTGAAATCAAAATTTTAAAAAGACTATCATAACCCAAAATCTGTGTCATAAAGTCAAAAGTACGAGGGCAAAAGTGGAAGTTGGCGGTGTATTCCCGAAGGCCCCAACCCCCCAACCGACACCCAAGTCGTAGCTACACACGTCAAAGAGAGAGGGGGAGAGCGAGGTCATCGGCGGCGTCCATGGCGGATTCCGAGGATCAAGTCCCACCTCCTCCACCTCCCCCAACCAATTCACTCGAGCCCACTCCTGATCCGGTCGATGCGCCGATTGCCGCCCCTGCTGTTGTAAGATTTGATTATCTTCCCAATTTTTTGCACCCCCCCAATTCATCTTCCAGCAAATTAGGGTTTCATCTGTTTGAATGCATGTTTATTGCCTTTTGTTTGACTTTGTTTTAGGAATTTTTTTATAATATGATCCAACTCCTCATTTTTAGTGTTAGGGTTTGTTGGTTTAATTTTGGTGATTGGGAAAATTAGATGCTTGTCAGCTGCTAGTATGTAAGTATCGTGCATTATCTTGTACATGTGTGGTTTGTTTTTAGGATTTTTTTTTTGATAATATGATTCAACTCCTCATTTTCAGTGTTAGGGTTTGTTGGTTTAATTTTGGTGATTGGGAAAATTAGATGCTTGTCAGCTGCTAGTATGTAAGTATCGTGCATTATCTTGTACATGTGTGTTTTGTTTTTAGGATTTTTGTGTTGTGCTGTTGTAATGATTGAACTCCTCATTTTAAACATTTCGCATTAGGGTTGTTGGTTTCTTTTTGGTGGTGGGAATAATAGATGCTTGTGAGATGCTAGGATGAAAGTCTCGTGGTTCTGTTTGTCTTTCTTTTGTTTAGGATTAATTATTTGTTGTTGTGATGATTCTACTCCTCATTTTCAGTATTAGGGTTTGTTGAGTTCTTGTTGTTGGTTGGAAATGTAGAAGTTTTTCGGCTGCTAGGATGCAAGTTTTTTGCTTCCTCTTTGCACATGTTTTGTTTTAGGATTTGTTATTTGTGACTGTAATGGGTCTACTCCTCATTTTGTTGGGCTGTTGTTGGTGGTTGGAAAAATAGATGACTCCCAGCTGCCAGGATGCATGTTTGATACTTTCTCTTTGTCCATGCTTTGTTTTAGAGATTTCGTTATCTTTTATCGTAATGATATAACTTCTAATTTTTTTGCATTAGGATTTGTAGTGTTTTCTTTTGGCGGATGGAAAATTACATGCTCCCAAGCTGCTAGGATGCAAGTATTCTGCTCTTTTTTGTCCATTTTTTGTTTTTGGATTTGTATTTGTTATTTTAATGATGCAGATCCCAAACTTTGGCGTTAGGGTTGTTGGGTTTTTTTTGGTGGCTGGAAAATTAAATGCTTCCTACTGGTAGAATATGTTTCACGAGCCTCTTGCTCTCTTTTGTCCATTTTTTGTTTTAGGATTCGTTATTTGCTATTTTAACCATTTAGATCCTCATTTTTTGCATTAGGGTTTGTTGGGTTCTCATTGATGGTTGGGAAAATAATGGCTTCCTAGCTGGTAGGGTTAACTCTCATGCTTTCTTTTGGTAATCTTTTTTTTTAGGATTTGTTAATTGTAATTGTAATGATTCAAATCTTTTTTTTTTTTGCTTCCTAGCTGGTAGGGTTTGTTGGTTTCTTGAGTAAAAAAATAAATGCTTTCCTGTTGATCTGATTTGTTGTTTGTTTTTGGGGCACTTGGAACTTATCTTGTTTTGGTTGCCTAGTTGGTGGAAGTGATTGACGAATGATTGGTTTATAGCGTGTGTTGTTTTTGGTGCTGGATTAGTGTCGTATGATTCTTAGATGTAGTAATTTCCTATATGTTTGCTTCTAAGCCATGACCTTGGTGGGCTTTCATTAATTGCCTTCGTTGAGGTGAAGAAGCAAACCTAATTTAATTTGCAGATTTTTTTTTATCACTGTGTGGATTGGTCATTGCTAAGTCTGTTGTTATTCAAAGTTCACTGAATTGTCTCAAAACTCTCTATTTTGTTACATTTTAAGGGATGATAATGAAATGTTGGCTGGATTCTCATGGAATGTTTCTCGGGTGCATAGTTAAAGAGATTCAAGGCATTGCTACCGGTGTTTAAGATCAAAATGTGATGAAAAATGGATCTATGATCCACCCTTTGTTTAGTAAAGTGGATGTCCGAACTTAATTCTTTCTCTCCCACGGGATTTGAACTCACAATTCCTTCCATCTTGGTTTGGCTAAAATAAAAGTTATCGCATGTCATCCTTTCCAATCAAAATCAAGCCATTTTATTTTAACTTATTGATTTGACAGCCAACACCTAGTTAGAATACCTTTGACATGTTGTAATTGAATTCAGGGTACAAATTGAATTGCACCTCTGACCAAATGTAGCAACTTAATTCCCCAACTAGTGTATGTAAATGCATCGCAATATTAGCCTGACTTAAATTCTCAATATTTGAGTTTGAAGTATTTTCTATTTTTACTTTTAGACTTTCATGGCAGTGCAAAAGATGGATAAAAACTTGTTTGTATTTTATTACACAATCTGAAGATAGTTCTTGAGGTCATCTTTGGTAGTTGTTCCAGTTTGATTTGATTATCTCTTGTATAATGTTGAGCTTTTTTGAGAACTAAGTAAATAGTGAAAAACTGCTGTAGAACAAGAAAAAGTTTAGCTCTTGTATTATAGTGTCTTTCCCATAACAGGCTTTGGGTTCCTGTTGGGTTTTATGCATATCTTTCATAACGGAGCACAAATTTTTGGTGTCTTTAGCAAATATTTTATGGTTTTTCAGGAAGAACAACCAGAGCCTGTTGCCACTTCACTTGAGGCCAGTCAAACGACAAAGGATGAAACTAGCATTGAAGCTAGTGACACGGATGATCTAGCTAAAGTAGAGAATGTAGATCAAAGTACCTCTACAGTCGAGGAAAGCAATGAAGCTCCAGAACCAGAAGAACCTGTGGATCAGGAATCTTCAGCTGAACAAGTTGAGACTGAGGAGCAGGAAACTACTGATGATACACCAGCTATAAAGGTTAGTAGTTGGAAATGAAGTTTTTATGTACTTTTGCTTAATCGAATTTCTTTTGCCGATATTTGTCTTTTCAGATTGAGACAGCTCCTGCAGATTTCCGCTTCCCTACAACAAACCAAACTAGGCACTGCTTTACACGCTATGTTGAATACCATAGGTTAGTTTAATTAGCATTATTGTCTGTGATTTTATATTCCGGTATCTTTTATAACAAGTTCGTGGCATTTGCCAATTTGAATCCTAAAGCATGACTTGGTTGCATCAGATGCATTGCTGCCAAAGGGGAAGGTGCTTCAGAATGTGATAAATTTGCTAAATTTTATCGTTCACTCTGCCCTGGTGAATGGGTATGTTATTTTTGTGCACTTTTTTTTAATAGAAAACGTCAGGTTCAGGAGTAATAGACTTGAACGTACAATAACTTTGGCATAATTCTCCTACTCATGTAGGTTATATTTGTACATAGGGGAATATCTTCAGTACCCTTCTTATGACTAATGGCACAGTAGCTACCAAACATGCTCCTGATCAAGTATACGCTTTAGTCTTCTTAAAAACAAGATTGTCGTGGTTTGGTTTTTCCACACTGGGCTCGGGCATTGTTTTTAATATCATAACTTAAGTTTGAAGGAATCTGATGTAATTGCCTCCACAAGTTGATGTTTTTTTTCCATGGTAGGCTCCTTTTTATTTTAAATCCATTTTTATAAGTCAAATGCACAATCTATGAAACATGTGGACTATATTTCTAAAACATTGGCACATGTGTTGTTTCCTGAATTTTTGTGTGTAATAGACATTATTTTCTTTAGGATTTGAATTTGTATCCTGACGGAGGTATGTTAATGCAGATTGACCGTTGGAATGAACAAAGGGAGAATGGGACATTCCCCGGTCCATTATAGAGTAGAGACTGGCAGCTACCGGCTAGTAACTGTTTTTTTCCGGTGCTATATATGGTAACACCAGGTGAAACACACAGGTCTATTTGACCTAACATTCCTTAATAAAGTTTTGGCTCCATTTTCAATGGGCAAACAATGAGTTCAATTTTCGGCTACTTTTGTCCCAACAGTACATGCATGTATTGTGCATCTTATACTCTCTTATGGAAATTTGCTTTCTTCTGACCGCCATTTTCAAACAGTGTGATGTTATGCCAATTTCTTGGTGTGGAAGGATGTAAATGGCTCGTGCTAAGTATTTTGTAGTTCATAGAGCCATGGTGTATCATCCGTCTTCTGTGGGATAATTCTCGGCCGAGAGCTCATTTGCCACACAATTTTGGGCGGTTTCTTCTATCCCATGACTGGATGCCTGAGGTGCCTGGCTACTACACTTAACTAGTCTCACAATGCAAGAAATTCTCCAATCCACCAGGTTTTTTGTTATGGAGTAATCCACATTAGCTCATAATGGAGGCTAGACAGACACCAACTCTGGCCAAATAGAATTCATCGGCAGGTTCATTAAAATTTGGTTAAGTTTTTATTTTCCAAGTATAGTTTGGCTAAGACATGAAGATTTCACCATTAAAGCAATTTTATACAGAAGTGCATGGAAGATTTTATATAATAATTAGAGGACGGTACATTTCCATCTTTGCCCTAGGCATCATTCGTTAGCGACAACTACACTATCGTAGCTCCTCTTTACCAGTATAATATATACTAAACGTAGTCCACATAGTCCAAGAACTTGGAGAACTTATATTAATTTGCTTCAAAACAGAGCCATTAATCTGTCTCAGAAACAAGGGTAAAGGAAACTCAAAAGAAGCACATAAGCTTAGGCAGAGCACTATCAAAAGGTTGAAAAGGAAATAGTGGTAACCACCGGCTCCAGGAGTCCAGGGATCTATAAGAACACTATCTCTGCCTTTTGAGAAGCTCTTGGAAAGACTAGGTCTTTTTTCTCGTACGAGACCTTCGACGTAGCAACAATGAAAAAAGGTCTTTTGAGAAGCTCTGGGAAAAGACAAGACCATCTTTTTTCCTCAATATTCTTTTGCTTTGCATCATCCTTGCAAAAAAAGTCTCCTGTGTATGTTTTCTTGATTACCATATCAAAGTTCATCATCTATGTTCTCGGAAAAAGCTCTTTTAGCTCTCTTCGAAGCACCAAACATTATCTCATGATACACAGTACATGTATGATCTCCGTCCAGCTTTATGCCAAGAGTTTCAAGTTTGAACACCATTGTAACAGGAATTGGAATTCTATCAAATTCATTGTCAGGAAGTTAAGAGTAATGAGCTCAAGACATCGAGAACTTCGATGGAAGGAGCAATTCCACAGCGGCAATCATAATCATGGTAGTACAGACTCTTGCACATAATAAGAAAAAAAAGAGTGAGCTTCTCTGAAATAATTCAATTAAGATTAAAGACCACACTTCCTGGGTAAAACAAATTAAGGATTATATGCTCAGTAGCACGTTTGGAAAGCATGCACTTAAACAAAGTGATGACTTACTACAAGCGATAGGGATTTTAACCACACCCAAATCAAGAAATAGAGTACACTGATGTATAAGGGATTCAGTTTGATAAATCTTTTACATTTAGAAATGTAGAAGAAGTACCTCAAGGCATGTTCCGCACAAATCAAGATGTTTAGCATGTTCCAAACGTCGAAGAATGTCCATAACAATGTAACATTCATCACCCAGAGAGTATTTGTCAGCAATATCTAATTGGTTCAGTAAGGGAAGACAAATGCTTCAACAGGTAGCTCTTCCTTTGTGCATTTGCCTTTATCATTATAGATGTCAAGTATGGTAAATCAACTGCAACTTCGGCCTCAAGATAAGAGCAAACAATGATATTCATCAACAACAAGATTTTGATTTCTAAAGACTACATCTAGAAGAGAGGAAACATTGCATTAACACAAGGTAAGCTTTCCAGGTCTGGGGCATCCTGTTGTGAAATCCAACAATGCATTCAGCCCCACTTAACAATCCGAGAGACCAAGACTTTTGACAGCAAGAAAGCGGGTGGGAAGGAAATGTTCTAAACTCATAACATTGTAGCACCAAATTTACCCAGGATTCACACAGGAAACAGAAGTCTGGCAGCTTATAGTTGTAGAACATATTATTTTCCGGGTGAGAGTGCAAGCTCAATTCCAATTTCTCAACATTATGTGAAACAACAAAATCAATCCAAGAGTCCACTCATCTTCTAGAGTCATCATGATATCAATGGACAATTTATCAAGTGTTCTGCCCTTGTGAAGTGTGACAAAGATCCCATACTTGAACTCGCTGCAATGCGACGCAAATTCTAAATTATCGCAATACATCCACAATAATTTCTATCTTTTAGATACGAAGCTAGTTTGGCTGCATTTTTAAGGTCCAGGAGAGACAGAACCTCAATAAGCAAATCATCAGGCATATCACTTAATCAACTATTTAGAGCACAACAATTACAAGTTTTTTAGTTGCAACACCCCTTTATATAGGCAAATATGTCAGCTGAGAGGCATAGGGTTCCTAATATTCACAGGCTACCAAGACACAAACAAAAGTTTTATGGCTTAACATGTGATCAATAGAAAATAAGAGACAACTCAAAGGCTAAGTTCTACTGTAAACATTGCATTAAAAAACGACTTTTCAAAAAAGAAATTGCATGATTAAATCCATCCATGCAAAATTGAAACACGGCAAGGCAAAGAGTGGCAGGAATGATACTTCAACCTTGAAGGGTAAAATTATTTGCATGGGAAAGTGCATTAGTAGATCTGAATGCTTAAAACATGCTACTCAGAAAGGGCTTAGATTGTAGATGATGGTTCCTTCAATCCTTACGTAGTTTAACAAATGACTCCCTGACCTTGAGTTGACAAAATCATACATGACAACCTACCCTACAACCATCATGAAGATAAAAAAAGAATACAATATGAATTTGTACTCTGATGGGAGATAAGAAGAACAGCCCAATGTTAAAAAAAAAAAAAGAAGCTCTTCGTGCTAAAAAAAACTCATTGAAATGAAAAATCTAAAAACATGAATTCGCGTATACAACAAGAATCAGTCTTTAGCAAGAACCACAAACAAGCAAAGAAGTAAGGCCAAAGAAGAAATTGAAGTAACGGGAGAGTCACTTTTGAGAGCTCAATGGAGAGAGAGAAGGAAAAGTCCGGAAGATCGCTTGGGGAAGGGGAGTAGGGGCACCGGAGGGGCATTTTGAGCGGGAAGACGATGACTAAAGTTTGATTAAACTCTATTTGGCCCGTACTAGAAAAAAAGTTCAAATAAGTTCGTTTTAATATGGGCTTGTACCTACTCAAGTTAAATATGGCAAAATTATAAAATATTATTATATAATAATAAATTTAAATAAATTTGTATATGATTAAATTATCTTTTATGTGTAATTATGTTAACATTAAAATATTTTAATTATAAATTAAATTTCAGTATGAATTATACTAAAAAGACATTAATAAATATAAATCCGAATTAAGTTAGTTTGAGCTCGACTCGACTCAAATATTTCTTACCTCGATTCGAACCTAAAATTAAACTAGTCATGCCTGAACCGAGTAAAACTCGATTCAACTCGGGAGATTAGCACCATGACAGGAAGCAAAAAATAATGGCCAGTCTCCGGACAAATGTACGTATATATTGGGTTTAGACATGTGAGTTCAATCTAATTGTTCTTTGTAAGCAGTCCCAACCTTGACATGGTCTCCTTGTCTCCTCATATTGTGGATCATCGACCAAGTCATCTTGGTATTGATGGGGGTGGGCATGAACGTTCGAATTTGTCCGACCGTCCGAGTCTGAAGTATGTTCGACTGAATTTGACCGATCGAATTCGACCGAATTAAAAAAAACCAAACATGGACATTTCTTTGTCGAACCGAATGACTGACCGAGTGTCCGATATTTTATATTAATAATATAATATCTTCAACATTTATAAGACTAATATTATAGTTTATAAAAAATTCAAAATATAACATACGAAACAATTAATTAAGTTCATACACAAAATTGATATTTAATAAAAAATTTGATTATGATAGTTAATACACAAAATTTAATAATATAATATCTTCAACATTTGTAAGCCTTAGCTTCTTAAGCAGCAATCACCTCTGCAAATATGGCCACTCTTGCAGTCTTTGAAAACATGCTATGAAACCATTAAAAATTACCTAATACAAAATAAACAACTTTGATCATAAAAAATTACCTTTCCAGTGCCATGAGGTAGCGTGGTAGCACAACAAACCATCTGGAAGGACAAAATGCATTAATCAAACTCACTTTTGGAACACATTGACACAAATGGTTGGTTAATTCAAATACCAAACCAATGCACACCTGATTATAGACATGAAGATGTTGGAATATTATCTTCATCAACATCATCATCAATATCTTCCCATTCTTTTATATTCATTGTTCCAAATAAATTTGATGATGAACTTTGTTGTCTCCCTACAAAGAAAAAATATAGTAAGAGAAAATAATATATGTAATAAAATATATCAAAAATAAAAGATATGTAGATATAAAATATAGATTACCTTCATATCCACTCCTCAACCAATTTTGATCACATATCAAAGCTTCAAGTGTTTTTGGCTTCAAACTATTCCTAGTTGAACCAATTGTTTGTTCTCCAATGCTAAATGCTGATTCAGAGGCAACGGTTGACATAAGAATGGCTAAAATATCTTGAGCAATTTTTCCCAAAATAGGATATTTTACTATGTTCAATCTCCACCATGACAATATATCAAATTTCTCATCCACTCCATCCACAAAAGGAATAATTGGTTCATCCAAATAAGTCTCCAAATCACTTCGTATTGGCTCCTTTGATGAACATTCCATAATCAACTTGCTTACTCCTTGCAATCTCCTGTTTAAGCCTCCAATAGGACGAACACCAGATGCTAATTTTCTCTTTTTTGATAATGAACTATCCATAGAATCTTCTTCTTTAGCAATTGATTTTTTCCTATATTTTTCACAACCGCTTTGCTCATTTATATTTACTAAAGAATTTGTACAATCCATCTCTGAAAAAATAATCAACTATTATATCCAATTATAAATAATCATTAACTTAATAATTTCTAAACAATATTCAATAATTAACATTCATCAAAATAATTAATTATTAATGAGAAATTTATAATTTTTCACCTCGGTGGAGGCAGGCGGCGATCCGATAGGCGGCGGTGGCGGCAGTATGACAGGGGGCGGCAGCGGAGTTGAGGCGGCGGCAGATGGCAGCGACAAGGGGAAAGGGGAGGGCGGCGGAGGGCGATAGAGGTCGGAGGAGGGGGG